>OY748296.1:15664691-15942442 GCA_963556515.1 Nudaria mundana
GCACCTTACCACATTACTTTCTTCTCTTCTCATAACATGTCCATACCATGACAGCCGTTCGCTTCTTACTTTTTCATTTACTGGGGCAACTTTCAAACTTCCTCTAATATACTCGTTCCTTACTCTATCCATCCTTGTTACACCACACATCCATCTTAACATGCGCATTTCCGCTACATGCAGTTTTCTTTCATCCGTCGTTTTTACGGCCACACATGAAAGTCCATACAGGACGGCAGGTCTGACGACAGTCTTGTAAATTTTCCCCTTAAGTTTCGGTGCAAAGCGGGGGTCGCATATAGTGGCTTTGACCTGCCGCCATTTCATCCAATCTCCGTCAATTCTGTGCTTCACTGTACGATCGATTTCCCTATCGTCCTGGATAAGAGAGCCGAGGTATCGGAAGCTGGAACAGACTGGCAATGGTACACCGTCTAGCGTTATGGGTGTAAAGCTGGAGAGACCGCCGAAATCGGAGAGCATGTACTCCGTTTTGGTTCTGCTGATTTTCAAGCCTACACTCTCCAGTTTACACTGCCACTTCTCCAGTCTGCTCTGTACCTCAGGCCCGTCTTCACCGACAAGAACAATGTCATCGGCAAATAGCATACACCAGGGGGTCTCTTCCTGTATCTCCGATGTCAAGGCATACATTATTAAAAGGATGAAGGAAGGTACGGGCTTAGCGCTGAGCCCTGATGCAGGCCTACCTCCACACTGAACTCGTCGGTGTTGCCAGCAGCGGTTCGTACGTAGGTTCTCGATCGACAATACATTGCACAGATCAACTCTAAATACTTCCCAGGCATGCCTTTCTCTTTCAAAGCCCACCACAAAACCGTTCTGGGTATCCGGTCGTATGCCTTCTCGAGATCTATAAACACCATTTGCAAGTTTTTGTGTGCACGCCTATGTTTCTCAGAGATCTGGCGGAGTGCAAATATGGCGTGTGTAGTCCCGCGACCAGGCATAAATCCGAACTTGTTTTGGGTAACCTCGCTTTCCTCTCGCACTCGTTTCTCTATCACTTTCTCCCAAACTTTCATACTGTGTGACATGAGCTTTATTCCTCGATAGTTACCGCAGTCTTGTACATCACCCTTATTTTTAAAAATGGGCACTAGTGAACTATTGCACCATTCATCGGAGATAGTCACCTCATACAATAACTTATTGAAGAAAAAAGTCAGCCACAGACATCTATCTTCTCCCAATTTCTTCCACACTTCCACTGGAATGCCGTCGGGCCCAACGGCTTTCCCATTCTTCATGTTTCGTACCGCCGTTCTTACTTCATCTTTGGCAATCATCATTCACCGAGCCTTTTCCCAACTCAGTTGGGGTCGGCTTTCCAGTCTAACTGCGATTCGGCTGAACTTCGATATTTGGCAATATCCTTCACTAAACCTAAATTTACTCGTCCCTCATTTAAATTTCCACTCCACGCATTCTCTTCATTCATAAGTTTTTCTAAATATGAGTAGGTACACTTTCCATCGATTTCTTACTTCATCTTCTTTTACTAAAACTGTACCCTTTCCATCTTTTATACATCTCACATCTTTCGTTCTATCTTCTCTTTCTTTCGCTAAGCGGCAAATTTTATACTAGGTTTTATACAAGGTTAAATCTATAAAAATAGATTAAAGAAGAGAAATACTAGTAGGTAGGTACAAAGAATCCTGTAGCTCAAAGTGTTAATTGAAGATAGTGATCTCTGACTAACAATTTAAATTTATTTATTGTCTCAGCTCGCCTTATCTCCACCGGTAACCTATTCCACTAGCGGATGGCTGTTACTGTAAACGATTTATAGAAGAAGCTTGTAGAATGCTGAGGCATTCTCAACCGTGGATTCTCTGATGATCTCAAGCACCTATCATGCGATTCATGTAGGAACTCGAACCGGCTCTTTAAGTAGGAAGGGTTAGAAGGGTTAAACAAAATGTTGTTTAGAAGAGAGAGGATATGCGTATTTCGGCGAGAACGGATTGGCAACCACTTGAGCAAACCAAATATGAATTTTATGCAAACATTCTGAAGACACTCAAGTTTATCTAGTTGGTCCTCGGCTAGATCTGGATAGCTGGAATCTGCATAATCAAAGATTGGTAGAAGTAGCGACTTTGAAAGGGTAACCTTTGTAGCTGTAGGAAGTAGATTTTGTAATTTCCTAAGCGACTGAGAAGCAAACAGTTTCCTACTCACCTTCTGCAATTGTGAGCCCCAGGATAGTGTAGTGTCAATAGTCAGTCCCAAATTTTTGACCCTGTCACTCAAGGGTATCGTGGCACCATCAAAAACCACAGATGGGATCTGCGTCGAGTTCATTTTAGAAAGGGTTCTACTGCTGCCGACAATAACCACCTGTGTCTTTGACGGATTCACTTTCAAGCCATATGAGTTACTCCAGGAAACTATTCGTGACAGATCCTGATTGATCGTGTCCACCGCCTCCAATAATTCCTCCAAAGGAGCCCGCGTATAAATCTGCAGATCGTCTGCATAAAGGGGGATACATATTGGGGTTACCAAATTGAAACCTGGCGGTTTCAATTTGGTACCCCCCTGGTGTTAAGTCGCGACGACGTCTAGCGATTGTGGGCGACGCTCACAGTACACAATTCTATATAGAGTGCCCCTTAATTTTACGACCCAGTGATGTACCTCGTCAAGCCCCGCCTAAAGAACCCAAGGTTATATGTGGGAGGAAACACGTGCGCAGGCAGGGAGTTCCAGGCCACTATCGTTCGGAATATTTACCCATGTATATTATTATACTAGCGAACGCCTACCAAATCACTTGTTCAATAAGTCGAATTTATTCGATACTACCATGCTCATAGTAGGGCATGTCACCTAATTAGGAATCTGTATTTCTAACGACTGTAGAATAACCGTGATAGCTTCCTTCTTCTATCTAACATGCTAAAATTAAAATATAAGAAAAAATACAATTTAAACATTTTTGTGACGAATGTACTACAACCCCCTTACAGAAGATGCAATGCTATCTTTTGGTCAACTATCCATAGGCTAACTGTGGTCTAGGGCTCTTGTAACGTAACTCTGTTGTTGGACTAGTTATAGCACGCAGCTACAAGCACCACGACCTTGAATTAATATTGTACCTAATCGTTAGTAAGCACGTACCTACTACTAACACTAAAAACTAAAATCAATCCCGAAGTTCACTGGTGAGGCTTCTTAATACTTCGAAGTTACAACGTAATCCCCGCTTAGCATTTCTTAAAACGTGTTTAACATAATTTAAGTCACTGGTTCGATATTACGTCTATATCCCCGAAAGAGGTGGTAATTACGCCCTGACTAGTGTTCAATGTTCTTTATATTAAATGATTTTGCAATATTAATCACAATATTACAATATGAGTCTTTGACTGGACTCGAACCAGCGACTGTTCTCTTTACAGGAGGATCGTTCTACCAACTGACCAAGACACCACAGAAGCTTTCTTACTATTTCTTCATTAATGCCGACATTAGGCGTT
Organism: Nudaria mundana; assembly: GCA_963556515.1. NCBI lineage: Eukaryota > Metazoa > Arthropoda > Insecta > Lepidoptera > Erebidae > Nudaria > Nudaria mundana. The sequence goes on from OY748296.1 coordinate 15,668,204, forward strand.
TTCACATTGCACGATAAAGACACACGATATCGCGACGATATCGTAAGTACAAGCAGTAACTTTAAGGTAAGAATGTAAATTATCGTGACGATATCTTCACGATATCGTGCAAACATAAACGCGGCCCATCCTTAGTAACGTTTCTAAGAGTGATTTGACGTTTCTCTAAAAGATTTTTTTACTTTCTCAGCATTTACATCGGTTGTTGATATGTGCTGGGGGGTTCCAGAGCGAGTGTCGTCATTCACATAAAGTATGTGAAGAGATTATACCCCTTGTTAACATTTTTGACTCAGAATACACTTACCGTATGCCCTTGTTAAGTTTTCAAGTGTTTTTGTGGAGTCAACTCCATTTTTTACACAAAATTTTAAGCAAATTCTTCGATCAATATTTTTTCTTCAGAAGAAAATCGCCAAACACGCAAAACCCTACTTACTTTTCTGCTGCTTACGAAAAAAAATAAAAGTACTAAACTGTGACTATATGTTAGAAAGGAGTGTACCAACATAACAATATCTATACTTATAATAAATCTGAAGAAGTGAAAATTCTGTACATTGAAGATATCAAAAAAATTAATGGCAGGGGGTGTTACTAGACCGACACCGAACCCAAAAAGGTAATTAAAATATTTTTTGTCTGTCTGTCTGTCTGTCTGTTCAGGCATCACGCAAAAACTACCGGTCCGATTACGATGAAACTTGGTATAATTATTCTTTAATATCCTGGGCACCACACTGGGTGCTTTTTATCCCGGAAAAGTATATACAATCAAAAACAAACTTAATTTTGCGGTTCGATCCCTAGACCCGAGTACTGTACCAACCGCAAATAATAAGTTTGTCGTAGATTTTCTTTTTTTTTATATTAAGTTCGCCAAATTGACGCCGTCCGCCTGGTGGTAAGTCGTGACGACGTCTAGCTATTGTGGGCCACTCTCACAGCACACAATACGATAGAGAGTGGCCCTCAACTTGACGACCTACTGATGTGCCTCTTCACGCTCCGCTTAAGGAACCCAGGGTTATATGTGGGAGGAAAGACGTGCACAGGCAGGGCATTCCAGGACACTATCGCTCGGCAGAGAAACGAACGGCTAAAACGTTCGGTTCCCGCGAACATGCTATCCACTGTGGGGGAGTGGCATCTCTGCCCGGCACGCGTTGTTCGGGATCGGAAGGAAGAGGGTGGGATCAGATTGAAGAGCTCTTCAGAACAGGTTACCTCACCCGCATGGAGTTCACTATTAATGGTTTTTAGAACTTTTGTCTGTTTGTCTGAATGTTGTAACGCTAATCTCAGAAATGATTTGATTTTTTGATTTGAATTTGTGGTTTGGTTTTCAATCGCTTTATTAATAAAAAAGTTATGTACATCTAAAGTAACACGCAGGCGGAGCTGCGGGCAACAGCTATAGGTAATATAATTTAACACTTTGACAGCCTACTTATTTTATGTGCGCATTCTCTGGTACGCCGGCCGTTTTTTAAGATATTGTAAGATTTTTTATAATTAATCAGTAAATGCTACGAACATGAATCTTTTTTATTTTTAATATTCATTATGTACTTCAAATATATAAATAAAACACATTTTATTATTATTTAACGGTATATTTAAAAAATTACGTTAAAATAGGTGTGAAAATGAAAAAAAAAATAACTCAACTATCTCAACTCAGGCTCATCGATCTCAAGTCGGTCTTCGACTGAAACAACTTCGTGTAGGTCACGTAGTAATTCTGAAAAGAAAAAAACAATATAAAAAATTGCGACTAAAGGAAGTTTGCAATGATAAAATATATCAATTCAAAATAATAATTTACCTTTAATTTCATCTTCTGCAGATTCCCCAACATCCGATGATAGCACGCGAAAATTAAAAATTCACTTTTACTTTTACTTTTATTTACTTTTTGAACAGAACTCGTATTTAACTAAAGTGTTGTAGTACTCGTACATATAGTACACATAGACATTTTCTATGTTTAAAAAGTTTTTGAAAACATTAACTATTACAATCCAATATTATAATTCATTTACAATCCAGGCTGTCAGATTGTGGAACTCCTACCACATGATATCCGTGCGTGTCATTCATTGGACATTTTTAAGAAAAGGGTAAAGGAGCATTTCCTCCCCCAACTATGATTTTCCATAATTATTCTTTTGACTTACATTTGTTTCATATTATCTCCTTCTTATGTAGTATATTCACATCTGTATGTAGCATGTAGGTATTTAGCTTTAGTCTTATATTATTAAGTTCTAACGTGTATGTATTTAATGTCTGTTATATGTATTAAATTTATTAGTTTAATTTATTTAATTTTTCTTCTTATATATTTAATATTATATGTAATGTTGTATGTAATATATATTCATACGTAAGTATATCCTGTTCCTATTTAAGAATGGGTACGCGTTTACACTTTCCTCTTCTCTCTTTAGTAGTATCTATCTCCTCTATAGCTCTAAGGTCTGCTGGAAGAAAAGCCATTACTGGCTTAAGCACGCCTTTGTACATATTGTTATTGTTTGTTTTGTATTTTGTAAATTTGTACAATAAGAATAAAAAAAATATATCAAAAAGGTTCAATATCAGAAGGGATTATTAAGATTTTAAAATTCTAATACACCAAAGTAAAACTAATTACTAAACTTCTAAATAAACAATTATGAGTGTTACGTTAAAAGCCAAAGTTTCGTATTTTCCCTTAAGTTTACCTATTTTGAAGACCCACATTTAATGGAAATCATTAGATTTTGATTTTGTGGAAAAGTTTTTAATTGGACGTAATTTATATTGAGAAGTTAAATTGATATATACACACTGTTCAAAACACAGCAACATACAGGCTTGACTTGGTAAAATTCCATCAAAGGCTAGCTTGAGTTCCGTAACGACCCAAGTGAGGGGCCACCTTTTTTACTTTTGTAACTATGTTTGTGGCCTCTTTGAATTTTGCGTGTTGCTTGGCAGATCAACTCGACTCTTAGCTGAATGTTTACAAATTAATTATGAGGAAATACATATTATTTTATTAATTTCTTCTATATCTCTTCTCTCCTTCTTATCTTATATCTTCTCTTATAAATAAAAATTAATTGCTGTTCGTTTGTGTCAATAAAACTCGGAAATGGCTGAACCGATTTGGCTAATTTTGGTCTTGAAATATTTGTGGAAGTTTAGGGAAGGTTCAAAATATCGTTCGCCGGGATAGCTAGTCTACAATAAAATAGTACTAAATTGTTTTCATTAATACTTGTAACGATTTAAGTTTTAGAATGTATTGGACTGAGTTTAAAATAGGGCTAACCTCAATTACATGCGTAATAACTTCGCATATTTAACTGTACACGACATGTCATGCTGGTACATTGTTGTCAGAAGGAATAAAGCTTTGAGATCTTACGAGTATTCACACAATTATAATCTTACGAGTGACACTTAAATTCATAAAATATGAACGTTTCAGTGTACACAAAGGGCGGCGGAATCAGTTATCTGGGTAATTTTGAATAAATTTTCACTGCAAGAGGAATTTTTTTAACCGACGTCCAAAAAAGGAGGAGCTTCTCAATTCGAATGTACGTTTTTTTTTTATTTTTTTTTATGTTTTACCCCGCATATCTCTGGATTGGGTCAACCGATTTTAAAATTTTTAAATGAAACTGAATATTTCTTTTTTAAATGAAAGCTACTACTTTCCAAGTGGTGCCATTTCAATTAGGTCCCATTTCGGTAAGAAGTCGATTAAGTAGTGTCAATTTTTGTGTTAAGATTATAGTAGCATTGAGACTTGACTTTATTTATTTATACTAGTTATCGCAGCGAACTTTGTATCGCCTCAAATAAAAATAATAATAATAATAATAAATAAAAAGGCAACTCTGGACATCTGTACATACGTCATTTTCATCAATAAAATATTTTAATATTTTTATCTCAAATATCTTCCTCAATTTTTAAAATTCTTACTGATTTCTAAATTATATCACCAAAAAGTCCATAAATATTATATTTCACAATTTATTACAAGAATACCAAAGTGCAAATATGAAGCGAAGTTTTGACAAACGTCAACTATCAAAATATCAGAATGTTACGAGAAAATAAATATTATGAATGATTATGGATAGCGATGATAACAAGAGCCAGGAGTAAAAATGCACAGATAACACCCCCGGACTCATCACTTAGCTCCGCCTCGCAAGCGCTGGACCGCACTCCTGCGACACAAGTGCTTGCTGAGGCGTCGAGTTCATCGTCAAGTGATGAGTATTTTTCCCCGCCGACGTCGCCAACACCTGTACGCCGGCGAGGGAGAGGCCGGCCGCCGAGCAGTTTGGGGCCCCGAAGCCTACCAGCTTCGAGTAGGGTCCCCACTACCGGTGGTATTGTGCACCGCATGCGATGGACTTCATCCATCAATGAAAACGTCATGCGGGCATATTATGAGGCTACAGAAGGGGAAACCAACCTGACTGCGTACCGTTCAAGGATGCTCCCTTTGTTTCAGGCTCTTGAACCAACAATGACCGTTGCCATCCAGCGACTATCGGATCAAGTGCGGGCTATCCAACGATGCAAGTTGTTGGATCAACCTGTGCTTGATCGACTACGCCTGGAAGTGTTATCTACTCGACCAGCTCCAGCGTCAACGAGAGCACCGTCACCTGCTACACACACGGTTGCAACTAATGCCACTTTAGTTGATACCGTGCTCGACGTGGGAGATGATACGAGTGATATATCTGTCCAGGTAAGCGAGCAATTAAGGAGTACTTTAGAAGATGTGATCTCTCAATATAGGTTTGCACCTAATTCTAGACCACGGCTACCACGCTTACCCATGCATAGACGAAATCTGGCGTTGATGGGAGCCCTGAATGCGTTGCTAGCTCCGTACTTACGGACTAGCAATGATTTGCTCGATACCCACTCGATTCTTTACTGTGGAGCTATTACCGCTTGTCGTGTTGCACGCGTTAAATTCCCTGAATTTAACCGTGCACCACGATCGGGTGGTGTGCCCGTATGGCAGGCAAGAATCGAGCGACGTATCGGCACATTTAGGACTCTCATTGCGAAGCTTATCTGTTTTAGCCGGGGAAATAGTCGTCCCCGGGTCATGCGTTTCGTGAGTCAGGCATTCGCTGGGACCGGTATTCGTCCCCAGCAATACTTAACCAATGTCACGGAACGTATTGACTTTCTGAAACAGAAAGTGTATGCACGGGCAAGCCGTATCCGTCGTTATAGAGAGCGTGTAAATAGATACTGGCAGAATCGCATCTTCCAAAGTGACCAAAGGAAGGTGTACCGAGAGTGGGAGGGAACTGGACAACGTTTGAGCGACGGACAACTGCCAGATGCTCACACCATGAATCAATTTTGGCGTGACATATGGTCGGTGCCCGTCGAACATTCGGAGGGCGACTGGATCCGTGTCGTCGAGCGTGAATGCAGTATCATCGAACCCATGGAGTCTATTACCATAGACTCCGAAGACGTTAGTTGCGCAATACGTACGGCACAGAACTGGAAAAGTCCTGGGCCGGACGGATTGCACAACTTTTGGATCAAGTGGGTTCGAAGCTCGCATGAACGCTTGGCAACACAGTATCAAGAAGCCCTCGAGTCTGGTTCCTTACCCGCTTTTATGACCACTGGCATCACCTTCCTGCTCCATAAATCAGGTAGTACCACGGAACCTAAAAACTATAGACCTATCACTTGCTTACCTACCATCTACAAGCTCCTTACATCTATTCTGAGAACTAAAATAAGTTCACATTTAATGTCAAATAACATCTTAGATAGTGCTCAGAATGGATGTAGGGCTGGGTCACGTGGTACTAAGGAGCTACTCCTTATTGACATAGCCATTAGCCAACAAGTTAAGCGGAGTAGGGGCGCCCTCTCTACTGCCTGGATTGACTACAAGAAGGCCTATGATTCGGTGCCTCATTCATGGCTGGGGAGGATTTTAGAGTTGTATAAAATTAATCCGACTCTTAAATCCTTCTTAGTCTCGGGTATGGGGCAGTGGACCACAGTCCTTCGTCAACCAGGTAGTGGTGAGTGCGCTTCTGATCTGCATGACTTGATAAGGATTGAGCGTGGTATATTCCAGGGCGACAGTTTGAGTCCATTGTGGTTCTGTTTAGCACTGAATCCACTTAGCACATTGCTGAAGGATTCAGGGCTAGGCTATCGGTATCGTAGAGGGGGTGAGGTTATTTCTCACCTGATGTATATGGATGACCTCAAACTGTTCACACTGAAGCACCAAGATTTAGTGACATTACTAAAAACTACGGAAGTTTTTAGTAATGCCATTAAGATGGAGTTCGGTGTTGATAAGTGTGCGGTTATGCATGTACAGCGGGGGAAGGTTGTAAATTCACCGAATTTACAACTTTCTGAGATAATAACTCTCAGATCTCTCTCCGAGACCGAAACATACAGATACCTAGGTATGTCAGAGTCATTGGGTATAGCGGTAGAGGATATTAAGAAATCGGTGAAAGAACGTTTTTTTTGGCCGTCTGACAAAAGTTCTTAACAGTTTTTTGTCCGGCGGTAACAAAATGCGGGCTTTCAACGGTTGGGTAATGCCTTTATTGTTGTACTCCTTTGGCATACTTAGGTGGACTCAAACGGAACTAGACGCCCTGGATAGGCGAGTCCGTCAACAACTGACATTGCATCGAATGTTACACCCACGATCTTCTGTCATGAGACTGTACATTCCACGGAAGTTGGGGGGTCGAGGATTTTTAAATGCCAAGAACCTCCATAACCGTGAAGTGTGCAGTCTGAGGAATTACTTCCTACAGAATGGGTGTGGCATTCATTGCGATGTTGTGATGGTTGACAAGGGCCTGACACCTCTTTCCTTGGCTAACGAGAACTGGCGTAAACCAAAGGTGTTTAGTACTGAAGACCGTAAGGACGTATGGAAGAGCAAGGAGCTACACGGGTGGTTCTACCGAGTCTTAACAGGACCCGATGTAGACCTGCCCGCATCGGTGAACTGGCTACGTTTCGGTGACCTCTTTGGGAAAACTGAAGGTTTTGACTGTGCAATTGCAGATGAAGTTATTAAGACGAACAACTATCGGAAATACATCATGAAGGACGGTACGGTCGACATTTGTCAAGCATGCCACCGTCCTGGTGAATCACTTCGCCACATTATTTCCGGTTGTTCGTATCTTGCTAACAGCGAGTACTTGCATAGGCACAATCAAGTAGCCAGGATCATCCATCAGCAACTTGCTCTTCAATACGGCCTTATTGAGTTCGAGGTACCATATTATAAGTACACACCAATGCCAGTTCTCGAGAATGGTCGTGCATTGCTCTACTGGGACCGATCAATCATCACGGACAGGACTATTGTTGCCAATAGGCCTGATATCGTGTTGGTTGATCGGACCCAGCGTCGGGCAGTGCTCGTCGATGTCGCCGTCCCGCATGACGAGAATATCGTGAAGGCAGAGAAGGACAAACTTAGCAAGTACCTTGATCTGTCCTTCGAGATAACCGCCATGTGGGACGTAGACTCGACGATCATTGTGCCGATGGTCATTTCAGCTAACGGATTAATAGCGAAGAGTCTCGACCAACATCTCAAGAGACTCGTTAGATTGTTGGATCAAGAGTCAGATTCAGAAGGCTGTTATCCTCGACACGTGCCGTATTGTTAGGAGGTTTCTCAGTCTGTAGCCTCCACCGCCGGTAGTTTGGGTCCTACTCCACTACTGGTGGGTCACTATTTTTTATATTTTTACATGTATTTGTGTTTTTTATAAATCTATTTAAAAATGTATAAAATAAGAATGTTAATGAATAAACGAAAATAATAATAATAGACCGCGGCTACCACGCTTGCCAATGCATAAACGAAATCTGGCGTTGATGGGAGCCCTGAATGCATTGCTAGAGCCGTACTTACGGACTAGCAGTGATTTGCTTGATACTCACTCGATTCTTTACTGTGGAGCTATTGCCGCTTGTCGTGTTGCACGCGTTAAATTCCCCCAAGTTAACCGTGCACCGCGACCGGATGGTGTTCCCGTATGGCAGGCAAGAATCGAGCGACGTATTGGCACATTTAGGACTCTCATTGCAAAGCTTATCTCTTTCAGCCGGGGAAATAGTCGTCCCCGGGTCATGCGTTTCGTGACTCAGGCATTTGCTGGGACCGGCATTCGTCCCCAGCAATACTTAGCCAATGTCACGGAACGTATTGACTTTCTGAAACAGAAAGTGTATGCATGAGCAAGCCGTATCCGTCGTTATAGAGAGCGTGTAAATAGATACTGGCAGAATCGCATCTTCCAAAGTGACCAAAGGAAGGTGTACCGAGAGTGGGAGGGAACTGGACAACGTTTGAGCGACGGACAACTGCCAAATGCTCACACCATGAATCAATTCTGGCGTGACATATGGTCGGTGCCCGTCGAACATTCGGAGGGCGACTGGATTCGTGTCGTCGAGCGTGAATGCAGTATCATCGAACCCATGGAGTCTATTACCATAGACTCCGAAGACGTTAGTTGTGCAATTCGTACGGCCCCGAACTGGAAAAGTCCTGGGCCGGATGGATTGCACAACTTTTGGATAAAGTGGGTTCAGAGCTCGCATGAACGCTTGGCAACACAGTATCAAGAAGCCCTTGAGTCTGGTTCCTTACCCGCTTTCATGACCACTGGCATCACCTTCCTGCTCCATAAATCAGGTAGTACCACGGAACCTAAAAACTATAGACCCATCACTTGCTTACCTACCATCTACAAGCTCCTTACATCTATTTTAAGAAGTAAAATAAACTCGCACATAGTATCTAATAATATCTTAGATAACGCTCAGAATGGATGTAGGGCTGGGTCTCGTGGTACTAAGGAGCTACTCCTCATTGATATGGCCACTAGCCAACAAGTCAAGCGGAGTTAGGGGGCCCTCTCTACTGACTGGATTGACTACAAGAAGGCCTATGATTCGGTGCCACATTCATGGCTGAGGAGGACTTTAGAGTTGTATAAAATTAATCCGACTCTTAAATCCTTCTTAGTCTCGTGTATGGGGCAGTGGACCACAGTACTTCGTCAACCAGGTAATGGTGGGCACGCCTCTGACTCGCAAGGCTTGATAAGGATAGAGCGTGGTATATTCCAGGGCGACAGTTTGAGTCCATTGTGGTTTTGTTTAGCACTGAATCCACTTAGCACATTGCTGAAAGATTCAGGGCTAGGCTATCGGTTTCGTAGAGGAGGTGAGGTTATTTCTCACCTGATGTACATGGATGACCTCAAACTGTTCACACTGAAGCACCAAGATTTAGTGACATTATTAAAAACTACGGAAGTTTTTAGTAATGCCATTAAGATGGAGTTCGGTGTTGATAAGTGTGCGGTTATGCATGTACAACGGGGGAAGGTTGTAAATTCACCGAATTTACAACTTTCTGAGATAATAACTCTCAGATCTCTCTCCGAGACCGAAACATACAAATACCTAGGTATGTCAGAGTCATTGGGTATAGCGGTGGAGGATATTAAGAAATCGGTGAAAGACCGTTTTTTTTGGCGGCCTGACAAAAGTTCTTAACAGTTATTTGTCCGGTGGTAACAAAATGCGGGCTTTCAACGGTTGGGCTATACCTTTATTGTTATACTCCTTTGGCATACTTAGGTGGACTCAAACGAAACTAGACGCCCTGGATAGGCGAGTCCGTCAACAACTGACGTTGCATCGAATGTTACACCCACGATCTTCTGTCATGAGACTGTACATTCCGCGGAAGTGGGGGGGTCGAGGCTTTTTGAATGCCAAGAACCTCCACAACCGTGAAGTGTGCAGTCTGAGAGATTACTTTCTACAGAATGAGTGTGACATTCATTGCGATGTCGTGATGGTTGACAAGGGCCTGACACCTCTTTCCTTGGCTAACGAGAACTGGCGTAAACCATAGGTGCTAGGTACTGAAGACCGTAGGGACGTATGGAAGAGTAAGGAGCTACATGGGCGGTTCTACCGGGTCTTAACAGGACCCGACGTAGACCTGCTCGCTTCGGTGAACTGGCTGCGTTTTGGGGACCTCTTTGGGGAAACTGAAGGTTTTGCCTGTGCAATTGCAGATGAGGTTATCAAGACGAACAACTATCGGAAATACATCATGAAGGACGGTACGGTCGACATTTGTCGAGCATGCCACCGTCCTGGTGAATCACTTCGCCATATTATTTCCGGTTGTTCGTATCTTGCTAACACCGAGTACTTGCATAGGCACAATCAAGTAGCCAGGATCATCCACCAGCAACTTGCTCTTCAATATGGCCTTATTGAGTTTGAAGTACCGTACTATAAGTACACACCAGTGCCAGTTCTTGAGAATAGTCGTGCATTGCTCTACTGGGACCGATCAATCATCACGGACAGGACTATTGTTGCCAATAGGCCCGATATCGTGTTGGTTGATCGGACCCAGCGTCGGGCAGTGCTCGTCGATATCGCCGTCCCGCATGACGAAAATCTCGTGAAGGCAGAGAAGGACAAACTTAGTAAATACCTTGATCTGTCCTTCGAGATAACCGCCATGTGGGACGTAGACTCGACGATCATTGTCCCGGTGGTCGTTTCAGCAAACGGATTAATAGCGAAGAGTCTCGATCAACATCTCAAAAGACTCTCGTTAGATTGTTGGATCAAGAGTCAGATTCAGAAGGCTGTTATCCTCGACACGTGCCGTATTGTTAGGAGGTTTCTCAGTCTGTAGCCTCCACCGCCGGTAGTTTGGGTCCTACTCCGCTATTGGTGGGTCACTATTTTTTATATTTTTAAATGCATTTGTGTTTTTTATAAATCTATTTAAAAATGTATTAAATAAGAATATAAGCGAATAAACGAAATAATAATAATAATAATAAGAGTCTCGATCAACATCTCAAGAGACTCTCGTTAGATTTTTGGATCAAGAGTCAGATTCAGAAGGCTGTTATCCTCGACACGTGCCGTATTGTTAGGAGGTTTCTTAGTCTGTAGCTCCACCGCCGGTAGTTTGGGTCCTACTCCGCTACTGGTGGGTCACTATTTTTTATATTTTTAAATGTATTTTTTTTTTTTTATAAATGTATTTAAAAATGTATTAATTAAGAATATAAAGGAATAAACGAAATAATAATAAATATATATATATATATATATAAAATATAAAAAAAAAATGTATGTAAATTGAAAAACGCGACGGACGGACAAATTGTCGTATTAAATAGGTATATAGACTGTTTTGGGTCGCCTTACAGAACAATAAATCTAACAAACATGGTGTATGTTAAATGCTTTTGATAAGCCTCTTCGGCCGTATGTACGCAATATCATACATAATATGTACAAAAATCAGGGAAAAACTTAAGTTTTTCCCTGATTTTTAACAGTAATTGTTGCCAATTACTGTTTAAAATCAGAATTTTAACAGTAATTGGTAACAATTATTCATGACGAAACTTGTCGTGTCCTATTGAAGGAGATACCTTATGCTCATAGCAATCCAACGATGTAAGAATAATGTACCTCTAACACAAATATTTAGAAAGAAAGAAAGAAGAAATGTTTATTATTCCACGAATTTACATAGAAGGAAAAAATAAAAATACATAATATAAAAACAGAAATTAAACTAAGGGTAGAAACAGTAAAATGTGGAATAAATGGCTGTCTCTCAGCTTAATGCCGTCTGCGGAGTAGTGCAGGCAGACAGCGCTGGTTTTCAGAGACGACCGGGTGGGGGGGATAGATAAATAAAACATGGAAATTACAGAATATCGAAACAAATAAGAAATAAATTTAGAGTTATTGACGTTTGAAACACGACGTGACTCGTCAACACTCGTCAACAAGCTCATATGCAATGCATTTATTAAGAACAATAATGTTATTTTAAACTGTAAACTAAATAGAAAATCTAAAAGCTATCTTATCTTTAAATATTATTTGTTTGTTTTTTTTTTTAATTGAATTGGCTTCGAAACTATTGAACTGATTTTAAAAGCTTCGCGGAAACTAGAAATACTGAATAAGGTAAAGCGATAGCTGCGTAGAATACTGCTCTCACCTCTGGGACGGTTCCGCAAAGTATTTGCTGGACGCTCTCGACGCTATGCAGTGACGCGCTATTCGTATTTTAGATTGTCCGGAGGAAACGGGAAGCCTTGAACCGCTAGCTCAGCGCCGTACAATCGCTTCTGTTCGGCGAGTGTTCTGAAGAGCTCTTCAACCTGATCCCACCCTCTTCCTTCCGATCCCGAACAACGCGTGCCGGGCAGAGATGCCACTCCCACACAGTGGATAGCATTTTCTCGAGAACCGAACGTTTTAGACGTTCGTCGTTCTGCCGAACGATAGTGGCCTGGAACGCCATGCCTGTGCACGTGTTTCCTCCCACATATAATCCTTGGTTGTTTAAGCGGAGCGTGAAGAGGCACATAAGTAGGTCGTCAAGTTGAGGGCCAGTCTCTAGTATTGTGTGCTGTGAGAGTTGCCCACAATCGCTGGACGTCGTCACGACTTACCATGAGGCGGGCGGCGTAAATTTTTAATTCATTTCAGTTCAATTCAAGAACAATTAACAGTTGACGCTGATATGAGACACGAGTTGACAGCGAAACACTGGCTTAAAATAACACTGGAAATATTTTCAGCCTGTAATTACAGTAGTATACACTGCATATTATGCATTATATATACTCTATAACTCAACTGATTGTGGGGGAGTGGAACGGTTTATAATTAAACGGCTATTATTATAAGAACGGTTTATGAAGTGTGTATTTATGGATATCATCGGTTGCTTTTCCTTGTCAAGTACTGCAATTAATTTTTTAACACGATATTTATTTAAAACCACGCAATAGTATTTTTAGCCAGGCCGGTTTTAGGATGGGTTACCATTTCTTAAGACATTTCGAGACCCATTCGTGCCTCGAAGAGCACGCTAAGCCATCGTCGGTCCCGGTTGGCATACGAACATCTATGTCAGTCGTTACGGGTATTTGGAGTCCTAAAATAACATCCGACTGGTCTAACTACAAAACTTTGAAATCGCCCATGACATGTGTTGTAGAGACAGAAAAGGAGAGTTAGACTGAAAAGGAATGCTAAAGGGTTCTATGTACATCTTTGAGGCCTATCTATAGCCTCACCTACACGCGGTCCTAGCTTCATGCTCGGTAGAGGATTATTGCGTATACAATTTATGCCTTCGATTGTCGGCACTTGGTGGAACTTATAGTAATACGTAGGTCACACTATAAGTTTTGCGTAATTTAAAAATCAACATGTTAAAACCAAAATATTATGTTTATTGCTTTTCAAAATACTCTCCTTTACATTTTAAACATTTTTTCATGCGATCGAACCACTTTTTTAAACAGGAGGACCACAGATCTGAAGGCATGTTGTCTACGTGCTAATTGAACGCTATCACTGTCTCTTCGGAGTTGGTAAAAGTGAAACCTCTCATTAAATCTTTGATTTTGGGGAAAATACAGAAATCACAGGGTGCTAGGTCGGGGCTATGCGCAGGATTAGTGACGAGTTGTACTTTTTCGGAAGCTAAAAATGACTTTGTTTTGTTGGCCTGCCTCACTTTTGTTGGCTTGTTCTCATTTTCAAATACCCATTCACAAGATTGCTGTTTTTTTTCGTGTTCAAAACAATAAATCCACGTTTCGTCTCCTGTGACAATGTCATAAACAGCATTAGAATGTCCGTGGTCGTACTTCAGTAGCATCTGTGAGCACCATGCCACGCGAGCCCGCTTCTGCTCCGCTGTCAGTTCATGAGGGATCCAACGACAACAAAGTTTTCGAACTTTCAATTCTTCGTGTAAAATTTTCTGGATTTGACTCATACCAATCCCCAATAGTCCTCGAATTGTCTCATAGGTACTCCGCGGGTTTTCTTCAATTAACCGCTTAACAGTAGCCGGGTGTTTTTCAGAAAAAAAGACCCTGTGACGAACAGGAAATAAAAATATGGTATTTCATGAAATGCTTTATATTTTACTCTAAATTGAAGAATACATTGTGAACTAGCTAAATATGATATTTAAATTAAAATTATATCATAATTTTAATAAATATCCAATATTTTCTGTTAGTATATGATGAAAAATATTCCTGTACGTCACAAAGTATAATCATTCAGGAATAAAACAAACAAGTATTGAAAGAAAATCAACTTATATTAGCATAAAGATATACTTAAAATCTTCCAAAAAATAACAAAAGGTTAGCATAATTCTATTACATCGATAAATAATCAACTAAATAGTTTCATGTTCGTCACTTCTCCAACAAATTGCTCTAAAAAAGGTGTCATTACTAATGATACGTGTTAGAAATTCAAAAATCAAACAATGTGAGGAATTTTTGGCAATAACAAGATACTGATGCGGCTAAAATAAATGCTATAAAATGAAAAATAGATATTTTAAAACCATTTTTGTACCACTCAGAATATAGGATAGTGACTATCACGAAAATTGTGTGACAAATAGGAATAATTTGAGCAATGTCTACACTGCTGTTTCAAAATCACAATTACCAAGAATAAAACATTAATTTTTAGTTTCATAAAACCTTTTTACACACAAAGTATTAAAACATATAAAAATTATTCTTTTTACTTTGACGTAGTTGGGTAATTAGTTACATTAAAGTTTTCAAATATTCTATTGTACACTAAGCTTTACAATTCTAGTTCGTTACGATTTTGTTCCAGTAGTACGTAACGCACAGGAAGTGACGGTTTCATCCCACGAAACTTTTAATATTAAAAATAACTGATATTCAGTTAAATCAACATGTTTTTAGTTATACGAATCTAATATAGGTTAATTTATTGTTTATACACTACAATATTAAAGTGAAGAAAACAGTTTATTTACCTTTTAAATACCGTCACTCTCCAGAAAATAAATTCTGCGCACCGATGACACCAACACTTTCGTCGAAGTTTTTATCGCAACTGACATTAAAACAGCAATGGCGGTATAATATTCCGATCACGATGTTGCCAGGAAAGCAGAAAATCTCCATAATAGTAGATTTTGTTTAGTGTACGATATCAAATTCACCGTGACGAAACCGGATTTTCCTGTACTATGGTTTTCGTAGGACAGAGTTAAAATAATAATATCTCATAAAATAACTATAAATTTATCAAATAAAGGCAATAAATATAATTCTAGAAATACAGACCCTATGTTTAAAAACTCAAACATGCTCAAAGACTAATATTCTACAATTGAGATGTAATCTTGGGATTTTCAAGGCAAGAGTAAATAGGTATTATTTGAGTTTGCGTGTTTCATCTTAGACCGCATCGTTACTTAACATCAGGTAAGATTGCGGTCAAACGCACTCAAATTGATTCATAAAAATAAAACCTTGACCGGTTTCGCCTTATGGCATCATCAGAGGTGTTTACTCCATAAGGTTATACCATTATTAAGTCGAAACAGGTGAGGATGTACATGGGGCACACTAAAAGTTTTGCACTTCTAGCTAATCGGAACCATTTGAATTTCGAATGTTATATTTTTTTAAACGTTGCAACCTTCTTAGTAATAAAAAAAAAACAATTGGCGGGAAATCATTTGTCAATTGTTTTTATCGCACATCAAAGTTCTACGTATGCAACGAAAATGGAATTAAGTCGAAAAGATTTTAGAGCGATATTTTTTTATCATTTTAAAAGTTCTCTTCAAAATGCTTTTGGGAGAGAAGCACCTTGTTTGAGCACCGTGAGGCGACGATTTGCTAAATTTGAGAGAGGTCGAGTTTCTTTACATGACGAATTTCGTGAAGGGCGGCCTTCAACTGCCGTCAACGAAAATAATGTGGCTGGGTGTTTTTCACAAAAAATGACCCTAGCATAATTAGACTGCCCCACACCTTCAAACATTTTTATTTTTATTTTTTTTATGTGATACTAATGGAAGTGATTTTTTTATGATTTAAGTAAATATTTCAATTTCAAATTAAATTAATAAGTATCATAAAAGGCGGATAGTTAATTTTATATTTAAAAAATAACAAATGAGGACGTCAATTTTTCACGTTTTAGCAAAAACACTTCATAGCTGCTCCGCTTTTATTAGTCGGGACTATTGCGTTAAACCTTGCTAACAAATAATCCCTTAAGCCTTCTCTATAATATAAAAATGAATCCCTATTTCCCTTGGTCACGACATCACGCGTGAACGGCTGGACCGATTTCGCTTATTCTTTTTTGGTTGTGTTCGTAATTATCAGGAGAAGGATCCTATGGCAGAAAAAAAAGTTAGTAAGTTAGTAAAAAAAAGGTAGAACAATGAATGCAGTACGAAGTTCGCCGGGACAGCTTGTCTTATATATAATTATCTTCTATAGATCTATGTTGCCGTTGGTTTGTCAAGCTAAAACTTGAAAGCATGACCAATTTGTCTAATTTTGGTCTTATAAATATACGTACAAACTTAGGGAATGTTTAAAAGGTTCATTTGAGGCAGTGCAAAGTTCGGCGGGAGATTATTTTCTTACATAGTACATAGTTTTTAATTGCCTGTTTAATATTTTTTTAATTTCTAGTTCTATATAGAACAAACCATGGAAATCTGTTTTATTCCTTACAGTTTTACATGAAATATTATTACTATTAGTACCTAAGTTGAATAGTAATTTATAATACCTATACCTAGATCTATACCTACTCTATTACCATAAGTTAAATTATTACCTTTTTTTTTTTTTTTTTTTTTTTAGTTCCGCGACCGAGGCCGCGGCCGCTCCAACGTCCGTTGCCGGGCGTCTCTGGTTACAGGCAGAACGTATTTTCAGTGGCGCCCGGCGGACTTTGACCACCTCTGTGGTCTCTGCGGGGGTTGGGTCGGGATGACAATCCCGCGTCGTTGGGGGTAGGGTTTTATCCCGCGTCAGTGAGTGAATCTGGTTGCGTGCTATAGGGCAAAGGCCCCGCAGCACGCAACCCTTCTAGCCTGCTTCTGTAAGGACGTCGGGTGGCGATCCCGCCGTCCTCAGGCCCCGATCATGGAGGTCGATGGTCTTGGGCGTAGATGAGTCTGCGGCGGCCTCGCCGCTGACTACGGAACTCGGCGGGGAGGGCACGCTCCCTCTCCCTCTCGGCCGCCTCCTTCGCGAGCACGACTTGCTCGCAGAAGGACACGGCCGCGTTCCACCTACTCCCGCTGGAGACCATGGCTTGAAGCATGGTCTCCAGCGAGAGGGTATCCACGCCCAGACCCACTACGAGGTCCCGGCGCTGACTCGCCCACGCTGAGCACTCCACCAACGTGTGGAGTGCGGTGTCGTCGTCGGAAACCTCGCAGTGTTGACACCGGGGTGTGACCTCACGATGGATGCGAAACAGATAGCTACCGAAGCATCCATGCCCGGTAACGATCTGCGTCGCACGATACGTGAGGTCACCATGCTGCCTCTGCAGCCAATCGTCCATGACCGCCGCGATGATGGTGGCACCCCACTTGGGTTGCTCAAGTCGCACCCTCCATGACTCCATGAGATCCTGTCGGAGTTGGGACCGCCGGTCATCGATTTCTCGAGACGCAGGCCTGTGGTCCCGCTCCAGCGCCTCCTTGCGCCATTGGAACAATGACGCAAGGGCTCTCGCTTCCAGGTCCCATGGAGGGGTCCCGGCTAGGAGACATGCAGCCTCTCCGGAGATCGTGCGGTAGCCCCTTATTGTTTTGACGGCCAAGGTCCTCAACGGTCTGTTAAGGAGCGTTGAGTTATTGGCCGTCAACCGCGCCGCCCATACGGGAGCACCGTATAGGGCCATACTCCGCACGATCCCCAGGTACAGTCTCCTGCAGGAAGCGTTGGGTCCCTTTAGGTTGGGCATCAGTCGCGAAAGCGCGACCGATGCGTGTGTCACCTTGGGGACCAAACTTCGGAAATGTGGTCCGAAGTTCCATCGGCTATCAAGTACGATCCCTAGATACTTCATCGAGGGATTGATGCCGATGCTAACGCCTCCCACATTTATGCTGGAACCTTCAGGTGGACCGTTCCGAGGTCTGTGAAAACACAGAACCTCGGACTTGTGCAAGGCCACCTCCAGTCCCAGCCGCCGTATCCGACCCACGACTTGAGCAACACCCGTCGTGACCTTGAGTGCTGCCTCCTGGTACGTTGCACCCCGCGCCGTGACGAGGGTATCGTCGGCGTAGCACGTTACGCCGACACCCTCAGGCAACGCACCCCGCAGCACCCAGTCGTAGCCGATGTTCCACAGAAGCGGCCCCAGGACCGACCCCTGTGGAACACCGCACGACACATCCCGCCGAGCTGGCCCGAGCCAGCTGGGGAAAGCTATGGCCCTCTCCGAGAGATAGGCCCCGAAAATACGACGGAGGTAGAGAGGCGTTTCGTGATACACGAGCGCCTCCCTAACGCAGCTCCATGGCAAGGTGTTGAACGCGTTGGCGATGTCAAGAGACACCGCCACCACCACCTTGCCCCGCGAGACTGCTTCCTCCGTCAGGCTCTTGACGCGCATGATCGCGCTCACGGTGGAGCGTCCCCGACGGAAACCGTACTGGTTGTCCGCCAGGTCTGGCCCCACCGTCGAGAGATGCTCGACGAGGCGTTCCGCGATAATTCGCTCAAAGAGCTTACACACCTCGTCGAGCAACACGATCGGCCGGCATCCGGACGGTGAGTCCACCGGCCGCCCCGCCTTACGGATCAGGACCAGCTTCCCCGTCCTCCACACCTTGGGAAACTGGCCCCTTTCGAGGCATGCGCTAAAGAGCCCCATCAGTCGAGGCCCGAGTTCTTCGAGGGCCAGGACCTGGCGGCGGGCGGAGATGCATGCTGCGCGTGCAATCTCCGGCGACCACCAGTACACCTGCTTCCTTGCCGGTCTGGGTGTAACCCTAGGCATCGCCGCATCACAGATTTGCGACATGGCTCTCCTGAACCACTCCGCCTCGGCATCCACATCGGCAGGCCGGTCCGGTGCCGGAATCCAGGCCTGCACGATGGAAGCCTCCAGGAGAGCCTCCCGATCCAGATGGTGAAGTGCCCAACGCGGATCCGGGGGATTTTCTACCGGCTGTGGGAGGTCAGGTGGGGGGACGACATCGAATCGGATGTACCGATGGTCTGAGTGCGTCTCCTCACCCTCCTCCACGTGCCAGCCAGTAATACGGGCGGCGAGGGCAGAGGTCGCGAACGATACGTCCACGACCGAGCTGGTCCCCCGCCGCCAGAAGGTGGCGACATTCCCCCGGTTGAGGACCTCCAGACCACGTGTTCTGGTCCAGTCCTCAAGAAGCCTCCCCTTGTAGTTAAATTATTACCTACAATAAATACAAGGCCATATATTTCACAAACGCACTACCTACTGAAGCAATTATTAAAACGGATCATTATTTTTTAATTATAAATGCGACAGGTGGCTGTAACTGCCATAACTCCCATGAATTACTTGAATTGATTAAAACGTATGGGTGACTTTATGCTTACCAGAGGGTATAGTATACGAGTACTCTTATATTAATTCTTATGTTGAATAGAAACGCTTACCTTTTATTAGTACTAGCGGTCGCCCGCGGCTTGACAAATTATATAGTGAAACCGTTCTCAAGAACCACTCTGTCTATTTTTTTTAATACTGCGGCTGCTCCTATGTCCTCTGTCGGGCGTCTCTGGTAGAAGGTACTTTCAGTGGCGCCCGGCGGACTGTGTCTATTGGTGAAAACCGCATCTAAATTCGTTGCGTAGTTTTAAAGATCTGCATACAGGTACATAGGTACAGACAGACAGTGGGGAGGGACTTTGTTTTATACTATGTTAAGATAAGATAATATTTACGCAAATGTCCAGGTCGCGAGGCGTAAGCTGAGCTTTGCATTTGTGACCTCTTTTACACACGCATTTGTGGTACACACAGCTACAAATGAGTTTTTACTCTACTTTTCGTGGTCACTCACACAAATGCAAAGCTCCGCTTACGCCTCGCGAATTGTACAGTGCTTCTACTCGTTTTCATAATGTCTCTCGGGCGGTCTCGGGAATCAACGTTTTTTTTTCCGAATGCAACCAAATATTGATATCCAAGTCCATAAATTATTAGATTTAAGTATCTTCTAAAAACTAAAATGTTACTTGAATTTAGAACTACGTACTTTATTGTTATTTTGTTTTAAGTTTAGTGTTTAACTCTATACTTAGAGCTGTAAAATGTATGTATTCTAACTAATTGTAAATTCTAACTAATTATCTGTCGTTAAACAGCTTTCCCCCATTCAAATGTAAATTAATAATAAAAAGGGGCGGTAATAACATCTCTATTAACTTCCAAACCGATGGATATCCGGCGAAAACCGAAGCATATGCATACGATACGAAGGAAATAGAAGAACTCTAACATTGGTCCTGGCTATTAGAATTCAGGTTTGGATGTGGATTTTCTACTATATTAGGTGCCCGGTAACGGCAATAGGCTTGCCCCCTATTACTTGGGAACAACAAAGCTGCTAGCAAAATCATCATTCACCGAGCCTTTTCCCAACTAAAGTTGGGGTCGGCTTTCCAGTCTAACTGCGATTCGGCTGAACTTCAATATTTTCCGTGGAGCGACTGCCATCTGACCTCCACAACCCATGGGCGACATCGAAGTTCTGTAGTTAGACCGGTCAGATTTTTGATTTAGGGCTCCAACTACCCCTAACGACTGCCATAGATGTTTGTATGACAACCGGGACCGACGGCTTAACGTGCTCTCCGAGGCACGGAGGGTTCTCAGTGTCTTAAGAAATGGTCACCCATCCTAAGGCCGGCCTGACTCGATGTTGCTTAACCTTTGCAATGTGTTAACATTGTCGGCTACCACTAGACCACGAACCCCTCTGCTGCTAGCCAGATGTGGGTGTGTAATTTTCTCTGTTTGCCCTCGGGGATACCGACGAGGCCAAACAAGCCAAAGACCATACATAGTCCATACATAGGACGGTATCGCGAAATTTAAAAAAAGAATCTCCTTTGTAGGTACATAATTATTTACTTCTGTTAAAATGTGTGACTTATTCAATCGAGTAACATTTCTATTAACGGGAGGTATTGATAGTGCAACGTCATCGAGGTTATTTCAGTCAGCCAATTAACAACTGGCAACTAATTGGGGTCATCAGTTTTTAGGTAAACAATTCTTCCAAGGATGGCATAAAACAATGTCCAATAATTTCCCTTGTGTGTTTTTAAATAGGTACGCGAATTTTGCTGTTTTATCCATATTTTTTACTTGACCGTTAGTTATGCGTATATATACACCTAAATTAAAAAAGATAAGCATTATTGTACGCCTGGGACCAATTGGGGTCTCTTTTAACCTTAAACCGCCGCGCGCCGTACCTATAGGTAAATTACTTATTTGCCTACTTCAATGATCATAGTTAAATAAGTATTTATTATTATGTTTTACTTATCTATATGGCGTAGTGAATCATAGTATGTACGTTAGTTTAGAAATATCTATATTTTATCTTTAACTAGCGGACGCCCGCGGCTTCACTCGGTTGACAAATTATATACACAAAAACCTTTCTTGAGAACCACTATATCCATTGGTAACAAGTTAAAATAAAAATTTAAAAAACCCCCGACTCACAAAAAAGTGATGTATAAGTTATGACCTTTCATTTGATACCCAACACGGGTATATTTGAACACATCAGTTTTTCATCACCACTTTCACCCCTCATATCTTTGAAATGGCTTAACCGATTTTTATAAAACATAGCTAAAAACACTCTCCCCTAACCCATCTTTCAAACAAAAGAAACATAATCAAAATCGGTTCATCCGTTTGGGAGCTACGATGCCACAGACAGCCTTACAAACACACACACACACACACACGTCAAACTTATAACACCCCGTTCGGGTTTCCGTCGTGGGTTAAAAATTCGATGCCTAGTGTTAAATACTTTGTTTTATAATATTACTGGCGGACGCCGGCGGCTTCGCCCGCTTGACATATTAAATACACAAAAATCTTCCTTGACAACAACTCTATCCATTGGTGGAAACCTCATGAAAATCCGTTGCGCACTTTTAAAGACCTAACCATACATACGGAACGGATCGACTTTGTATCTTTCGCCCACTTCACGTTGGGTATTTTTCCATTAGAACTTGCGTAGAAGAGATTGCGCTTTTAACTGACTCCCAAAAAGGAAGAGGTTTTCAATTCGAATGTATGTTTTATTTATGTTTCTTACCTCATGTTTTATGACTGGCTAATTATTTTTTATTGAAAGCTTACCAAGTGCTCCCATTATAATTTGGTCCAATTTCGGTACTTTGAAGTTGGTTTAGTGTCAAATTTTGACGTGTTTTTAAAGTTCAACTAAGTATAATAAATATTTTGAGTACAAACATCACAGCTATGTTTGAAACTGATCCTAATCAGATATAATTAGTCATTTGAAACCTGTCAATAGTTTCGGCAGTTTTGGGTTGTCTCATATACCTAACTTAACCAAACTTGGCAACTTAACTTTAGTAATCAAAGTTAAGTCATTAGTTGTTTTCCAGCTAGCGTAATATTATGTCACTAACAATAGAATTGGTAAAGGCGCTCGCGCTCCAGTTTAGTTCAGCGAGATCCATTAATATATCAAATAAACTTAACAACAGGAGTCTAGACGCAAACTTTTAATGTGTATGATGTTGCATGGCATATGTGGTACTTAATAGGTTTGATTGTAGGTAATTAAATAGCTTAACCGATGAATTGTGTTACGTGGTACCTAGAAGTGTATTGAGGCGCGAGGTGTGCGTACCGCGGCTCTTCTCCTCTGGCCAGTGAAGAACCAATTGTACGGGCTTCTCTGCGCCGCATTGTGGATACTTACAACACACACCTTGCCAATGTTAACATTTTCGCACATTTAAAGAAGTCAAAAGCCGATGCATTACCGATCACGCCACCGAAGCAGTTAGTCAGATAGCTGAAAAATAGGTATATAGTACAGCACGGGATCCCAAAAAGAGAAGTGAGGCCCGGTCTTATGCGGAATCATACTTAATTATTAAGGCTAGGTAGGTTTTGCCTGGCGATTGTTTTTTAGGTAATACTTCCAATAGATGACTACGGCTTTCAACACAGCGTCTGTGTACATTATATTTTAGATTAGTACTAGGTACGATACTTAGTACTAGGTACGATACTTAGTACTAGGTACGGTACTGGGCACTAGTGGAGATACTTACTGGGGATGAATAGTCATCACACATATAAGTAAATTTATTACGGCACTTAAATGGGTGTAATTATTTAGCTGAACGATATAATGTATTTACTTTTCTATTATTAATGTTCCCGAGGGGTCCCTGTGACGTGGTCTAACTTCGTAAGTTTCACAGAAGATGTTATACTTGTAGTAGTATGTCGAAATAATTAACAAGAGTAGGTAAATAACCAAAGATTTTTTTTTTAATTATTTACAAATGTCTTTGAATTCTGATGACGAATTAAATATTTACTTACCAACTTATTTATTCATCTGTCTTTGAGTTGATTTATTTCTGATTTATAATGTACAAAATTAATTTTATTCTTGAAAGCATTATAAATTGTATAATTTGAAGAAGCAACTGTAATTCGTATGTATTCTTCTATTGCTATCAATCTAAATAGGTATCTTATTAATATCTAGTAAAATATTGATTTAGAACCGAGGTTTTAATAGTGATCATCATCCACCGAGCCTTTTCACAGCCTAGCTGGGTTCGGCTTTCCAGTCTAACTGCGATGCGACTGAACGTCAATATTTTCCGTGGAGCGCCTGCCCTCTGATTTCCACAACCCATGGGCGATATCGAAGTCCTGTAGTCAGACCAGTTGGTTTTCTTTTAGGACTCCAAATACCCGTAATGACTGCATATATAGACATTCGTATGACAAACGGGACCTACTTCTTTACGTACTTACCACGACTTAATAGTGATATCTAATTATAAAAACTTAGCACATGTGTACGTTACTACGACATTTTCGTTGGATTACGACAACCATGTCTGTCTGATGCCAAAAGATGTCATACGTCAGAAATAATTACGCTAAGCTAAGGGGCTCTATCAACATCGCCACGACTAAAATTATCTTCATCTACCCTCGGTGCACTTGGTGACAAACAATGGAAGGCTGTGGCAAATTATCCAAGGTACCCGGAAACAGCAATGGACTTGTCACCTATTACGTGGGACCAACATAGCACAAAGTGTCTGACGTGAACGCCTCTGTAAACACCCTTTAAAGACATGATTGTATGGTTTAAATTATTGTATCAATTATGAGTACCTAAACATCGTGAAATTTCCTAAATTACTGCAGTATAATATTCCTACGCAATTTTAATTAATTATACCAAATTGCCTTCATAACCGTAAAGTAAAGTCACGATTACCTTCTAAGTAGTGCTTGTGTACACGAATATCCCCATAAGATACGTATTTAATAGCATCACAAAAGTTTTTGTATTCTTGTAGTAATTTTCTGAAGACGCGAATGACCTGAAAAAACTCTCTCAAAAAATAAGAAAACGAGGTGCAAATGAAACTATTTTTGCTAGCATTTATAGACAAAAAAGAAGGCCACAAACACATTTTTATAAATTGTTTATTCATTCTACATAATTTGTAAAAAGACAATAAAATCAGCTTCAAATTGTTTGTTCTGTTCGGTAAAGCGATTCTTTACACCGGACTGTTTGTTGGTTTTTGGAATAAAAGACAGGAGCTCGTTATAATACGTGTCGTGTATTTCAGTCGGCCATGTTACAAAGTGAGGTAAGAAGGAAGTGAACATAGACAAGACAATATTGATATAATCTAAGCATAGACTAAACTAGGCTATGGCTTACAAGCTAATATAATATTATGACATCTTCCCTTTAACTTTATTATAACTTATATTTTAGATTCTTATATAAAAATAACAAAACGCATTTTAGTGTTTTGACACGAGACAATTTGACGTTTTAATAGATTCTGACAGTTGACATAATTTGACGTTGTCAATTCGACGATTGTTTCTAAATGTAAACAAACAATGGTTTACAACATTTTAGTTTACTAATTAATTACTTATAACTAAGTACATGACAATGAATACGAAACAATGTTTATAAGACTGTGTCTATAAGACGTTGTGGTTGCCTTATCTCTCTTCCTGAACTAGAATATTTCTTAATTGGTTGACTGCTAGTACGTTGAGGAGATTGACTATGAGAAATTTTAGAGTAATCATTTGTATAACAAGGAGAATAACTGATATAAGTTTGATTGGAACTGACTGGTTGAGTGTGAAAATTATTAGTCTGTGTGTTATGTGAATGAAAAGAATATTGAGATTTTGGTCTAAGTGTTATGTATTGTCTATTGCGACGATATGTACCAAATTTACTTTTTATGATATACGACCTAGGTTCAGGACTAACTTGTTGTATAATACCTGGAAACCAAGACGATTGTGGATGTTTTTGAAACATAACATGACTATTTACCTCCAAGGGTTTAAGATCTTTGGAATTTTTGTTGTAATACTCTTTCATCTTATGTAAATTTTGATTATTGACTTGTTTAAGATGTCTATAGTTACACAATTTTGGTTTTAAAAGTTTTTCTACTATAGGTAGCTTTGTACGAAGTCTACGTGACATGGAAAGTTGTGCTGGTGAACATAAATTGTTTTTGGGAGTATTGCGATATTGCAGTAATGCTAAATATGGATCAGTATTATCAAGTAAACATTTTCTAAGCATATTTTTAATTATGCCTACTGTCCGTTCTACCATACTATTTGAACGGCTGTGATAGGGACTGGAAGTGACATGGTGAATATTCCAATCTTGTGTGAAATCATGAAAAGATTTGGAATTCATCGGTGGACCATTATCTGACATTAATGTATGGGGAATACCATGACGAGCAAATATTGATTTTAACTTGATTATGACTTGGTCTGCACTGTAACCATTACTTAAAATTGCTATCTCAACATATTTTGAGAAATAATCGACTACAATTAAGTATGTATGCTTGTTGAACTCAAAGAAATCTATACCAACCTTATGCCAAGGAATGTATTTGTAATCATGTGGTAATAGACTTTCTTTAGTGTTACTCTTTCTTAAAGTGAGACAAATTTCACAATTACTGATGTAATTATCTATATCTTGACTAATATTAGGCCAGTAAATTGTATGTCTTGCCAAATTTCTACAACTATTCAAGCCTTGATGACCTTCATGTAATAGTTTTAAGAAATCTTTTCTTAAAGAAATAGGTATAATAACTCTATCTGACAAAAATAAAAGGTTATTAGCATAATGAATATCATCTTTAACAGGAAAGAAAGGTTTAATACAATCTTCTACTTTATGCTTTGAATTTGGAAATCCATTTTTACAGTAATTAATAAGAGTTTGAAGAGTTTGGTCAGACCTGGTAGCTTGTTCAATTTGTTATAACTTGAAAGGACTAAGTGACAAATTAGCAGTGAGTAAATTAACATGAAGTTTAATATCTTCATCCAATTCTACTAATGCATTTTCTGGTAATGCAGCACGGGACAATGTGTCTGCGACATATAAGTATTTACCTGGTTTATAAGTAACGATAAGATCATAGGGTTGCAAACGAAGCATTATTCGTTG
Source organism: Nudaria mundana (assembly GCA_963556515.1). Classification (NCBI taxonomy): domain Eukaryota; kingdom Metazoa; phylum Arthropoda; class Insecta; order Lepidoptera; family Erebidae; genus Nudaria; species Nudaria mundana. The sequence continues at coordinate 15,694,965 of OY748296.1, forward strand.
CAATCTTGGTGGAATATTAAATAAAGGTTTACTAAATAAAGAGACAATAGGTTTGTGATCTGTTTCCACTAGGACTTTGTTACCAAAAATGTATTGATGGAACTTAGTCCAACCAAATAAAATTGCTAGGAGTTCCTTTTCAATCTGAGAGTAATTTTGTTGAGACTTTGTCAAAGAAGCTGAGCCATATGCTATAGGACTAATATTATGTAAGATGACAGCACCTAAAGCATCTTTTGAAGCATCTACTGACAAAGTAAGTGGTTTTTGAGGATCAAAGTAAGTTAAGACTGGTGAAGAACTAATTAGAGACTTTAATTTATTGAATTCTTTCTCATGACTGTCATTCCATGACCATATTGTGTTTTTATTAAGTAACTGTCTTATGTTTGATGTTTCTTTTGATAATTTTTTTATGAATGAGCCAAGAAAATTAATCATGCCCAGGAATCTCTGGACATCTGTGACATTCTTATGCTGTGGCATGTTGCAAATTGAATTTACTTTAGATGGATCTACAGACACTCCATTTCTATTGAATATAAAACCTAAATACTTGACTTCACTTTGACAAATGTTACATTTATTACTATTAAATGTTAGACCTATATCTTTTGCACGACAAAGAACTTTTTGTAGGATTTGATCATGTTCTTGAATGGTTTTAGCATGTATAAGAAAGTCGTCCATCATTATTTTAATGCCTTGTATGTCACCAAACCGGGAAATCATTTCTTTATGAAAGATTTCTGGAGATGCATTGACACCAAACGGTAGCCTTAAAAAACGAAATCTGCCATAGGGGCTTATAAAAGTACATAGTTTGGATGATTCTTCATCTAAGACAAGATTCCAAAAGCCTGACTTAGCGTCTAAATTTGAAAAATAACATGAACCATTTAGTTCTGCTTTAATTTCATCAATATGTGGAAATGGGTAATGTGAACGTTTAATAGCTTTATTTAACTTACGTGGATCTAAACATAATCTAATGCTTTCATCCTTTTTAGAGACAATTACCATAGAGTTGACCCAATCAGTTGGTTCATCAACTCGAGCAATAATACCAGTGACTTCTAACTTATTAAGTTCTGCCTTGACTTTATCCTGTAATTTAAAAGGAATTTTTCTACTTGCGTCTACCGACGGCTTGACATTTTCGTTGAGAGTTAAATGACATTCATAGTTTTTAAGAGCTCCTATTCCATTAAAAACCTTACTATATTTCTTTAGTATTGACAGACTGTTTGACTCTGCTGGGACTTTGTGACACATTGACTGTGATATGACTTGACTTTGACTGTTAGACTGACTTGACATTGACTGTAAATTGTTGTTCTGGCTATGCTGACTAAGTGTGTAGTTTGGACTGTGTTCAGATATGTTTTCATCAAAGGTTACTGACTGTATTCTTTTTATGACTTTTAACTGTTGACATGACTGTCTACCCAGAATATTTTTGCAATCTAACTGTGTAATATGGAAACACAAGTTGTATGATTTGTCATTATACTTACATGGTAATGTACAATAACCGATTGTAGGTATACTTTGACCTGTAAATGTTGTCAAGTTAAATGGTGTTTGTATAAGATTTATCTCTTGCAACGCTAGTTTTTCAAATGCTTTCTTAGACATCAAATTCACATCTGCACCTGAATCAATAAGTAAGCAGACAGATTGACTACAGATACTTAGGGTTATTGACCATTGGTTACTATCTTTTACAGAATTACATTGATAAACAGCACCTAAAAAAGCTTGATCATCGTTAGAAAAATCTTCTTGCACATAATTAACATATTTTTGCTTGGACTTACACATCTTTGAATAATGATTAAGTTTTTGACAGAAATTACATTTTGCACCAAGAGCAGGACATTTAAAACGATGTGTTTGACCACACTTTGGACACATGGAGTTATTCATAGACTGATTGTTACCTTTATAACCATTGGGACTGCTATAACTCGATGAATGGGATGTATTGTATGACTGGTTAGGATTGTACCTTGACTGTTGACTGTGACTCTGACTTCTTGATTGACGATCCTGTGACTGCGGATTGTACCTTGATTGTTGACTGTGACTCTGAATTCTTGATTGACGGTCCTGTGACTGCGGATTACACCTTGATTGTTGACTACGACTATGATTTCTTGACTGATTTCTTGACTGACGGTGTTGTGAATGACTTCTACTGGACTGTTGACTACTTCTGTTATGTATACTATCTATACTAGCTACAGATGAATTGGGATTTGTGCCTGATAATATTTGAACTTCTTTCCGGGACGATTCTAGTGACTTAGCAATATTTATAGTGGCATCTAAAGTGGTAGGTAATTCTTGCAAAATTTTCTCTTTAATGTATTGATTCTGATCATTTAGATTCCAACTAAATATATCTTTTAGTAAATCGTCTTGCAATTCACCAAAATTACACTGATGGGCTATATTTTTGAGATCTGTTATATATGAACAGCTGGACAGTTATAACTGTCCAGCTGTTCATTTTGCAGTTGCTTTCTGTTAAAAAGTTTATGCCTTATCATGGTTATATTGACTTTTGGGCTGAAATAACCTGCAAATCTGTCGATCAACACTTGTAGCTTGACTGTTTCGACATCTAGGTTGAAAGAATAAAATATGTGAAGGCAATCTGGTCCTATATAATGTAATAAAAGTGCAACTTGCCTATCTTCGCTTTCTTGATCATATTTAAATGCTTTGAGATATATTTTGAATTTGGTGATCCAATTTTTCCACGTGAGCGGCATGTTGGATGCATGAACGTCCATGTGCTTGAGGCGACCCGACGACGTTGAAGATTCGTCCATTTTTTTCTTTTGGTTGATCCAGTTCTTCCTAAGACACGCCAGTTTACACCACACCTGATGTTTGTTGGTTTTTGGAATAAAAGACAGGAGCTCGTTATAATACGTGTCGTGTATTTCAGTCGGCCATGTTACAAAGTGAGGTAAGAAGGAAGTGAACATAGACAAGACAATATTGATATAATCTAAGCATAGACTAAACTAGGCTATGGCTTACAAGCTAATATAATATTATGACACGGACCAGAGGTGTCTGCTGTACAAGACGCAGATTAGACCCTGACTCGAATACTGCTCTCACCTCTGGGACGGCTCCGCCAAATATCTGCTGGACGCTCTCGACGCTATGCAGCGACGGGCTATCCGTATTATAGATTGTCCGGAGGTAACGGGAAGCCTCGAGCCGCTAGCTCAGCGTCGAATAATAGCTTCCTTGGCCGCATTCTACCGTATTTACCAGGGCGAGTGTTCTGAAGAGCACTTCAATCTGATCCCACCCTCTTCCTTCCGATCCAGAACAACCCGTGCCGGGCAGAGATGCCACTCCCACACAGTGGATAGCATGTTCACGAGAACTGAACGTTTTAAACGTTCGTTTCTCTGCCGAACGATAGTGGCCTGGAACGCCCTGCCTGTGCACGTGTTTCCTCCCACATATAATCCTGGGTTCTTTGCCGGAGCGTGAAGAGGCACATCAGTAGGTTGTCAAGTTGAGGACCACTCTCTATAGTATTGTGTGCTGTGAGAGTGGCCCACAATCGCTTGACGTCGTCACGACCTACCACCGGGTGGGCGGCGTCAATTTGGCGAACCATATATAAAAAAAAAACGATCAATTTTTATCGGAAAATACGAAAAACATATCTACTTCAAAGATAACATATATCTACAATATTAGATAATGTTATACTACATGGGGCACACTAAAAGTTTTGCACTTCTAGCTAATCGGAACTATTTGAATTTCGAATGTTATATTTTTTTAACGTTGCATCCTTCTTAGTAATAAAAAAAAAACAATTGGCCGGAAATCATTTGTCAATTGTTTTTTATCACACATCAAAGTTCTACGTATGCAACCAAAATGGAATTCAGTCGAAAAGATTTTAGAGCGATGATTTTTTATGATTTTAAAAGTTCTCTCTCTCTGTAAGACTGTGCCGCTCGTCTTCAAAATGCTTTTGGGAGAGAAGCACCTTGTTTGAGCACCGTGAGGCGATGGTTTGCTGAATTTGAGAGAGGTCGAGTTTCTTTACATGACGAATTTCGTGAAGGGCGGCCTTCAACTGCCGTCAACGAAAATAATGTGGCTACTGTTAAGCGGATCATTGAACAAAACCCGCGGATGACCTATGAGACAATTCGAGGACTATTGGGGATTGGTATGAGTCAAATCCAGAAAATTTTACACGAAGAATTGAAAGTTCGGAAACTTTGTTATCGTTGGATCCCTCATGAACTGACAGCGGAGCAGAAGCGGGCTCGCGTGGAATGGTGCTCACAGATGCTACTGAAGTACGACCACGGACATTCTAATGCTGTTTATGACATTGTCACCGGAGACGAAACGTGGATTTATTGTTTTGAACCCGAAAAAAACTGCAATCTTGTGAATGGGTGTTTGAAAATGAGAACAAGCCAACAAAAGTGAGGCAGGCGAGAAACGTTGGTAAAAAAATGATCGCGTTTTTTTTTCTCAGCTACGGGTCCTATCTGTAGAATTCCACTTGAAGATCAAAAGAGTGTTAATGCCGAGTGGTATTCTACCATTTGTTTACCCAGGGTGTTAGAAAAAGTTCGCGAAAGACGACCCAAAAACCGCATTCTCCAACATCATGACAAAGCTTCTTCACACACGGCCAACAATACAAAGTCATTTTTAGCTTCCGAAAAAGTACAACTCGTCACCCCTCCTGCGCATAGACCTAGCACCCTGTGATTTCTGTATTTTCCCCAAAATCAAAGATTTGATGAGAGGTTTCACTTTTACCAACTCCAAAGAGGCAGTGATAGCGTTCAATCAGCACGTAGAAAACATGCCTTTAGATCTGTGGTCCTCCTGTTTTAATAAAATGGTTCGATGGCATGAAAAAATGTTTAAAATGTAAAAGAGAGTATTTTGAAAAGCAATAAACAAAATATTTTGGTTTTAAAATGTTGTTTTTTTAAGTTACGCAAAACCTATAGTGTGACCTACGAGAAATTAGTTATGCAATTTTAGCTACGAGTATAAACAATTGAATAAACAAACTTTAACTAGATCTCAATTAAAATAAATTGAAAAGTGATTAATATTCATACCCATGTCATGTCAATGTGTTCTCTTGGGATGAAAAAACTATCTTAGTAGGTCGATAATCGTATAATATTTCGATTATCTCTACCACATTATTATGCTTTAAGCAGCATCAGTCCAGAGTAGGCCGCTCCCGTTTCAATTACTCTGCATATTGAAATGTCAAGTTAATTGCTTTTCGGGTACAATACCACCTAACGAGGTATAACTAACAACGTTTGGTCACGTAATCAAGCATAATATACCGACATTCATTGAATTGTAAAAACCGAGTTTCTCCACCCATTGGCGGAGCACGGGACGAATGGCCCCACGAGCACCCGGCTCGCGGAGGGAATCTAGCATCTCAAGGCCTACTGTCGGAACTGATCGTTGTCGAAGCCTCCTGTTTCCAGCGATCGAAGCTTATAGCTTAGTTTGAGATGGGTGACATTGTGTTAGAATATTCAAAATATTGATTTAATTATATTAAATTTTAAGCCAGTTTTCACGTACTTAGTCGAAGATATATTTCCGTCTAACCTTGAAACCCAAAGTCAGTGTCTATAGACATTTCACCCACTTATAATCATGCATATTTTAAGTACCTACATGTAAACTTAAGATTCTTAAGCCTAAGCATTAAGCAAAATTTTCACAAAAACAGTTGCCCTTGGTGTGAGCTTAGTTTATAACATAGTTAATTCTTACAACAGCACATAATCCATAAACTTTGCTTTAGAAAATTAGCTTGGAACAGTCTTTTGAAGATGAAACTTTGATTAGACGGGTATTTTGCCTCTTGTCAAAGACCAAGTTAACATGGCGCTCATTTGCAAGGAAAGGATTTGGAATTTGATGGGATTTACCGAGTTTGGTCTTTACATGGCAATTTGTCAAATTGCCTTGTCTAGATTTTCGTACAGTTAAGTTGTTAATATAATTATTAAGGGTTCAGTTAAATCAGTATTATGCATCAATCTTAGCAATTACCCTAACCAAATTGATTTTGAACGAATTCACAATAGTCGCTTATATAAAGGATTTTAAGTTAGATTTTAAGGTATTTTAAGTGTTATATAGGAATATGATTGATTTTTATATGTACGAGTATATTTACTCTATCGCATTAGGTGTACACCTGTATAGATAGTAAGAGTAAATAAATAAATAAATAAATAATAAAAAACTTTTCTTCTCATGCGATTTTTCACCAGCGTGCGGATCTCGCCCGCAATGCGTGCGGATGTTAACGTCAAATCAGTACCCGTTACCATAGCAACCGGACGGCGTGCGGATGGCCCGTGCCACCACCCCCATGCGCGACATGAAACGCATTTCATTATTGTATGAAATATGACATTGACATCGACACACATTGCGGGCGAGATCCGCACGCTGCCGCGCTGGTGGAAAAACGCTTGACAGGAAAAGCGCTCTTAGTGGATAGGTTGATTCTCCTTGCATTAAGTTACTGATTCTCCAGAGTTTTAGCCAATGACGTGTAGCGTATGTAAAGTTTGTTCCTAAATCGTACACAACATGTGTTAATTTTAATTCTATTTCACATTGTAGGTATCAAAAATCCAAGTTACGAGTATAATATTTATGTCGATGAATGCCGACTAGTTGCGAGCTATACATACCGAGGCTCTTCGTTAGAGCGATGAGATCTTTTGATCCGATTACTGCAGAAAAATATCTTGTAGTACAAGATATTTTTATAAATCGAATTCTGTCTCTTTTTCGTACCTAACTAACTGACCCACTTATGAAATTATCCAAGATTTTAACCTGCTTATAATAGAGGTGGATTGAATTTATGTAGAACCCAACGAGCACAAATTGATTTGAGTTCCGGGATAACTTTGAGATAAAGCTAGGTTTAAACGAGCGGATAGAATCATTAATTTTCTTCTTAGGATCTTAGTTGAATACCTATTATACATATAGGCAGATGGTACGTAGTTACATTAGGTACTAGGCCGTTAGGTTACATACGATTTGGGTGGTAGATTGAGGCGATAATAATTTACAGAAAAAAAAGAATTTATAACTGGTGGAGTTTAAATGTTGCATGATTGTCTCAATTGCATGAATGTATTGTGACTAAGGTAAGGCAACTTAAAACTTTTCGGTTGATTCGCCAACCAACCGTAGTCACGGGTTAACTTCGATAACAGCTGCCCGTGTGTCTTCTTTCAATTTGGTACCTACCATTTTGACAACTATTTGGCCTCATTCCGGTAATTAAAGTCGTTTTTTTTTGCTAAAATTATATACCTAGTTAAACTTTTTATCTTGTTTCAGAAGCGGCATGGTATGAGCGGTGCGGTGGGCGCGACATGCGGCGCGCGCCGCCCGCGCAATCTGCCGCCGTCGCACTCGCACTCTCCTTGCTGTTGCGTCTCGTCAACGCTGGTTAGTTATACACGTATATCTAAATAACTAGTGGTTCTGTGAACCGTAGACTTCGGGAGCGTGCTCCCGAAGTCTACGGTTCACAGAACCACTAGTTCTTAAATTGTATTTATTTGCATGACTTCTGATTTTGGGTGCTATGGTTGCGTTGCATTCTTGACAGACCGTAGACTTCGGGAGCTTTGTTTAGAAAATTTCTTTTTCAATTTTCTTTATTACTCTTTCATTTTTCATCCAATCCAAAAAATATCATTCACATGTTATTCATTGTAAGCAAGGAGTGTGTGTGTGTGTGTAAAGTTTCATGAAAATCGGTTGATAAATACGGCCGCAAACATGATCTGACAGAACCCGTAGATGTAGAGATTTAGAGATGTAGAGGTACAGACGAAAGAAATTCTCCCCAGTCTGCAAGTTGAAACGGAGACTTCGGTCGCTTCGCTCCGTCAGTCAATTAAGGCTAAGTTTAATATATTTTATAAGCAGTAAAGTATGCTAACTTTTTCTTATATAATTTTACAATATGAATCACAAAAACTATAGTATGGAGTTGGACTCGAACCAGTGACTGATCCCTTTGCAGGATGAACGTTCTACCAATTGACCAATACACCACTAGCCCAAGACATCTAATTTTGTGATCACATTGTGTTAATATCGCGACTTACGGCATCTCCAGGTTGGTAGTTGGTAGAACGTTTCTCCTGAAAAGGGATCATTCACTGATTCGAGTCCAGCCCAAGACTAAGTACCTATAGATTTTGTGATTCATATTGTAAAATTATATAAGGCTAAGTTTATCCGATCATCTTCATCATAACTATGACCACGGTATATCCTTGAAGGTAGTTTTGCATTACATTACCTCCCACTTTTTACCAGAGTTTTGTTGGTTAAGTTTCAGTAAAGAACCCTCCATAGCTGAATGTCTTTATTATTTCATTCTTCATCTTGTCCGTAGTGTGGTTGGTGATTCTCTTAATATATTTGTTTTAGGATCAATGGGCCCCGGTGTCCCGGAAAATATAACCGTGACGTTTTTGAATCCAACAACTGTGCGGGTATCCTGGTCCACTACTGCGGACCTTGTTGAAAAATATGATGTCACATACAAACCTTCAGACGCGAGGTAAGAGTTTGGTTTGTAATTAGTTTTAATTTGGTTTCTTAAGGCATCCTCACCTGCATGCTGTGCATCTGCTGACAAACGGATGAGGCATTGCCAAATATACCCAGTCCCCGTAAACGGCAATAGGCTGCCACCTATTATATGAGGGTCAACATAGAACTGGAGAAACGTGGGCCTCAGTGCCTCTACGGCTTCGGGGATTAAGACGTGATCTGTGTCTGTCTGTCTTCGCAAATCAAGTCGCTTTTTGCAATGCAATTTGGCTTTTTCAAAATATTCGGCTATCACGTCGACCTAAGACGTATTGATCGCAATTTTAGTGGCCTCAACTGAGGACTTGGTAGAAAGAGAACTGACGCTTGCCTAAGAATGACATTTATGATATTTAATTATTTATTTATTTATTTAATTTTAGGAAGACTGTCAGCAAAATACATGAACGTAACACAATGATAGTAACATTGAGCGTTATTTTTTTTTTATATTGGGTTCGCCAAATTGACGCCGCCCGACTGGTGGTAAGTCGTGACGACGTCAAGCGATTGTGGGCCACTCTCACAGCACACAATACTATAGAGAGTGGCCCTCAACTTGACGACCTACTGATATACCTCTTCACGCTCCGCTTAAAGAACCCAGGATTATATATGGGAGGAAACACGTGCACAGGCAGGGCGTTCCAGGCCACTATCGTTCGGCAGAAAAACGAACGTTTAAAACGCTCGGTTCTCGCGAACATGCTATCCACTGTGTGGGAGTGGCATCTCTGCCCAGCACGCGTTGTTCGGGATCGGAAGGAAGAGGGTGGGATCAGATTGAAGAGCTCCTCAGAACACTCGCCGTGGTAAATACGGTAGAATGCGGCCAAGGAAGCTATTGTTCGACGCTGAGCTAGCGGCTCAAGGCTTCCCGTTACCTCCGGACAATCTATAATACGGATAGCCCGTCGCTGCATAGCGTCGAGAGCGTCCAGTAGATACTTCGCGGAGCCGTCCCAGAGGTGAGAGCAGTATTCGATGCAGGGTCTAATCTGCGTCTTGTACAGCAGACACCTCTGGTCCGGTGTAAAGAATCTCTTTACCTTATTCAGTATTCCTAGTTTCCGCGAAGCTAGCCCTAAACATCTTTCGATGTAGTTTTTATTATTGAGCTCTCGACGAACGTCTATGCCACGTTATATAGCATTATGAGCAAATACCCAGTGCAACTCTTGACCTGCGAAACATGTACTTTATTTTCTTGATGCAGCTTGTTCATTATATCTTGTGTCCATAATCATCTTTAATTCTTTACACTACATTGTTGTTTTACTTTATTTATTTTACAAGTTTTAATAAGAAAAGGAACAATGCCAGTATCCCCGCATCCCTTTGTCGTACTTTGGTTTTGCATGGGTAAAAATAGGTCACGATAAAAGAAAATGTTTTAAATTAAGAAATACTTGTAACAATATTCGTGAAATACGGATTTGCCCGTAACATACATACCTACTAAAGCAAAATTGTCCATATTATACTTAATGGTCTCGAAATGTAGACGTTTCGCTGGCTCGGTCAATTATTTGTGGTGTAAATATCAATTTGCATCGCATTATGTGGGCGTGTGTGTTCTGATTGTGCCTTTGTTCCTTTCATCATTACAAAGACTGTCCAGTTGTATGGTATTAAAAAGGTGTGTGCGGAGCTTTGCATTTGTGTCAGTGCAGTGTACGTCAACGTTTATGTCATTGTGACCTCTTTTACACACACATGTGTTGTACACACACTAACTACAAACAGTTAGTGTATGGTTTTTAAGAATGCTGTTTGATCTTATCTTGTCCTAACATACCATTAGTTTTTAGGGTTCCGTACTCAAAGGGTAAAACGGGAACTCTATTATTGAAACTTTGCTTTCCGTCTGTCCATGCGTCCGTCTGTCATGAACAGTGATAGTTAGAATCAATGATTTTAAATACAATGGATTTCGGATCATCGCTCAAAAGTGTCCGAACTAAAAGAGAAACAAAACGCTAAAAGAGAAACAATCGCGCGCCAGTCTTGATTTTGACAACTGAACGACAACACGTTGCACAATGCCGTACTGTATTGTAAAAACGTGTAAAAACTACGAAAAAAAAGCAAATTGAAGACGGTGTATCATATTTTCAGTAAATAAGCTTTTGTTTTATTATTTGCAATTTATTATTTCACTTAAAATACAGTATTTCGTCGATAATAAATTAAAAGACAAATGTAAATATTGCAATCCAGTCCAATACCGAAGTACCTATCTGTCTCTTTCGAACTCATCCCAAGCTCAGTAAAAAGAAAGAGACCATTTCATTTTCACTGAATAATGTACTAACAAAATGACCATTCAGATTTATTCGGATTACCGATAGCGATAAAACTATTTGGAACAAAGATTATAGTGGAGACGCCTTGGCTCTTTATGATTTTTTTTTCGTTATATGAACCAACATCTATTTCAGTTTTCCTCGGGATCCAGTACACTGTGCACAATGGAAAAATATTATTGCCCTAGCACGGCGAGAAGAATATTTTGATCCAAAAAATAACAATATTGTTTGTTCGGCTCATTTTATGGACATAACAAAAAGAGGTCCGATCTTTATGAAACTTGTACAAGAATCCCTTGATTGAATGGAGGAGATAAGCCCAAAAATGTTTTTAATTTTCATAGGGTATCATTGTTTTGTCATAAATATAATTACACATGTCATTTTATTTCGTGTATGTACTGTTATTTTCTTTTTATTTGGATTCTCGGTAATGTATTCCCACGGGAGTCGGGGCCGAGATAACTATATCTCGCGGGCGGAGTCACGGTGATCAGGTAGTAGCCAATAATTTCGTATCCCAAAAATTAACCATAAGATAAAAATAAATTAATGATGCGCAGTTTTAGCAACTAATTCAGTCACTTGAAACACGGCTATCTTGTAGTAGACGTAGCGACATAGCGTTATGAAAATAGTAATGAAAGCGGAAGAACTTTGACACCCGCAAGAAGTTTGGCATTTATAATATTATAATTAGTTAAATTCATTAATTCCCTTTTTGTTATTCATACACTACAGTTACTTATTATGAAACTGACTCGAAAAAAAAAATCTTTGTCAGTCGTTAATTAGTTTTTCAGCTTATTTCGTCTAACATAAACAAGTAATTACAATTTATAAGATTATGGAATTTATTGTAGTCTTACATTAATTATTACGCCTACGTAGGTACATATCATGGAATCCTTAAAAGACTTTAACAAAATAAACCTACTCCATTGTTTCTATGTTCACGTAGTTCAAGTATACGCTGCATAAGGTGAATTAGTCAGGCGGACAGATAGAAGCTACGTAATGCGATAAATTAGTGCAAACAAATGTGAACACTATTCCGTTGAATCAAGGTTTAAATTTTAATATGAAATTTGTTTATATCTATGTATGCCTATGTATAATGTATAGGTCGACTCGGGACATTATTTTCTTGCGATTTGTTCTAGATCCTATGTCCGTTGTATTATAAGGTCTTTGGTTAGAATGCTGAAATTTTTACAGATGATGTATTTCTCATGCCTTTACAAGTACTAAAAAACAGTATAAAAATACTTAAGGGGGTGCCCATACAACAACCTTTGTGCGCGAGTCTGACTCGCACCTTGACCTGTTTTTTTTACTAATGACCTGATTGATGAGCCTCCTCATTAAAGGCTCTATTATAATACCTCATTCCAATGTGTTCGGCATTTGAGTAAAACATAGTGCAAAAGTATACATACCTCTGTAACCTGAAGTTTCTACCAGATAGCAGCAGGCGTGGTCTGAGTGGTATGTACTTGAATCAAAGAATCAATTTCATTTATTCAGTTTAGGCAAATAAAGAGCACATATGAATGTCAAAAATTTATAATTTTATGTGACAGACCAAATTATGTTTGCATTAATTCTCGTAAGTAGTAAAATATACGTAGAGTAACATTAGTATAATTTTATACTACTATTAAATCAGGTGTGTTGAAACATAATGGAAACTCTGTCTCTTATTCTTTTTTGTTAAACTACACTTGTGTAGTCAAAGCAATAGGAGAATATTGATCTACTACCTATGTTAATTTATTTAAGGCGTGATTTGCAAGCTTTTGAAAGCATCAAAGAATCTTCTTAATTAACAGTTACAAGTTTCACTAACCTAGATTAATATTAGATTTCTTGTGATTTGTTTTCGTTTGACATTGATTTCAAATGTCTCTCTATTTAAGTATTTTAGTTTATACGAGTACTTTGTCTAAACAGAAAGTATTGGAATAAAATGTTCTAATATTATTGTAAGTACGATTATGTTTGTGAACCACCGGGCGCCACTGGAAATACCTCTGTTGCGTACCAGAGACGCCCGGCAACGGACGTAAGAGAGGACAAGGCCTGCGCCGCAGAATAAAAAAAAATAAAGGTTTGTTTGTGTACGACGAAAGTTGAAGATTTATTTAGTGTTGTACCTAAATAAATCTTTAACTTTCTCGTCGATTTCTGTTACAGTATAATATTAAGTATTATATTTATTTCTTTGAATCTAAAGTCGTAAGTACAGCCTACTTACTCACGAGTACCTAGTTCAATAACTGTAAATTTAAAAAAAGTTTTCATTCAACATACGTAATTACGCTACAGAGGTATTGGCTCTACGACCCTAACCCTAAAATTTTACTATTATAACTAACAGGTAACTGAATTAATCAAAAATTATGAATACAAATGCGGTCAACCGATCGGAACCTACTTACTCCTTGTCGTTTTGACGATATTACAAATCTTTGATTTTCATAAAGGCAATGAACCTGGTGAAAAGGGAATTCATGTTACATATCTTTTGAATAATGATGTGAAATACACTGAAAATTTAAGTTTCTTAAGATGTTTTATTATGTTTTAAGATCAGTTCAATGGTAAATCTTATGTTTTAAAGTATTTTTTACAAAGTAATCTTTGAACTCTGTCACATTTCTGTCACATTCCAACCTGAACTTTGGAAGCTACATAGAATCCAGGGCTAAAACAGCTTCGAAAAAACTAGGCATCCTCTCTAAGGTGCGTAAATATTTTACTTCGAGTCAACTACTTAGTCTTTACTCAGCACAGGTACGCTCCTGCATGGAGTACTGCTCGCACCTTTGGGATGGATCCGCCCGCTACCAGCTTGAGGCCCTGGAAGCTATTGACAGACGCGCCAGAAAACTTATAAGCGATGAGGCGCTCACAAGCAACCGACTTCAGAGCCTCGACCATCGCCGTCTGGTTGCGAGTCTGTGTGTCTTCTACAGGTTACATTTCGGAGAGTGTGCGCAGGAATTGCATGAATTAATTCCACCGGCACCATTCCATCATCGGACATCAAGGCGTGGTCTGAGATTCCATCCGTATGTGGTCGATATTCCACCTCTTCGTACCTCTCGATTCGCTTCTTCTTTCATCATGCGAACTGCTAAGGAATGGAATTCCCTTCCAGCGTCATTGTTCCCCGATACATATAATCTTGGGATTTTCAAGGCAAGAGTAAATAGGCATTATTTGAGTTTGCGTGCTTCATCTTAGACCGCATCGTTACTTAACATTCAGGTAAGATTGTGGTCAAACGCACTCAAATTTAGTCATAAAAAAAAAACATTCAAACTCAAACTACAAAAATATTTATTAATATAGGTTATAAAATAACAGCAGCATATAAGAACTTACATTTAAAGTCAGATTCACAAAGCAACGGGTGGAGCCAAGGAGAAAAGAACCTGGCAATAAAAACTCCAGGCCACTCTTTCCCAATCATCAGCAACTACATTCATATTACGAGTATCGTATCCGTAAACGTATCCACGTATCCAGCAAGATGCTGAGACTACTTAATACACCACGCGTTATGCGTTAATTTAATGTTTACATTAAGACTTATACATTAACAAGTTAATTTTATTTACCGACTTGGTAGTCATTATGTAGGTACTACCACCATCCGCGGTAGAATGACGAAATCGAATTGACCTACAAAGAAAAGCCCATTACGCTATATACTTATGTATTTGAGTGTATCTTGTCTACATTAGTCCCCAATTCAATACGGCTACAGCCTTCCGTTTACTGGCTTTTGTTATCGTGGTAGTAAACGTCTCGTATAAATTGATTAGTCTAGTTTAATAACAATTAAACGCTAAGTTTATCATAGGCTATCGAAAGTTATTACCGGTGGAAGGTAAGAATAATAAAACGAGAACATTTTGGCTTGATTGTTAAGGGCCTAATCAATATCTTTGGAGCCCAAGTTCGCGGTGTACCTGCTGAAAGGCGAATTTAAGGTTTTGACAATGTTACCAGGCGCTTGGAAACGGCAAAATAGGCTCGCACCCTATTAGGTCATAGAAAGGTGTGATTCTATTTACTTAGGTTTAAAATTTCATAAATTGTGTCAACAAATTATGTTCTAAAAATACTACATAATACGTTCAGTATTATGACGAAATCAAGTATTTTGTTCAAAAGTAAAAAAATATGTTTATCAAACAAATAATTTTACTTTCAAAATACTTTTTAAGTATGCAACTGGCTGCTACACCAGCCTGTAAAAATATTTTTAAATAAAATATTCAATATTTAAATCCGAAAGCCGCAACCTTTTAAATATTCAACAGCTGCCAGTCGATAGTGCAAAACTAAAAGAGGAAAGCCACTGAAACGGAGTCTAATATGATAATAAATGTTAACTAAGTTGGTATTGCTAACAGTGCAGAATAAAATCTTGACATAATTTTTAAATTAAGTTCTATTAGTTTCAGAAAGACGGCACGAATCTTTAAAAGTGTTGCAAAATATGAAGTCAAGCGTTTAAATTACGGTATTTATAAAACAGATTGTAAATCAGTACAAGTGTCTTGTTCATGTATCATGTTCAACTAAGTTCGGTCAATCAACAGTATCAGACACAAATCCCGTCTTTATTCCTGAAGGGGTAGACAGAGGCACTTGTGACGCCCACATTTCGCAAGTCACTACGTAATACCCACGTAATAAGTGGCGAGCCTATTGGCCCTTACGGGGACTGAGTATATTTTTATTTGCTAGAGCCTCGTCTATTTGTTAGAAGGTGCACCGCGTGCAGATGATTATAACTTGGGCCTTGGAGGTCATCAATATATACCTCTATTAATGAACGAAGGTAATCCTTAAAACTATTGAACTGGTTCAGAAAATTCGTTCACAAATAATTAAATACATCATTCCCGAGCAAATTGTTTATTTTCGTGGGAATTTGGGAACAAGATAACAATTCCACATGGGTACAGTCACCATAAATAACTCATAAAAACTGGCCAATTCAGCCAAATCACAACGATACACGTAACAATAAACGTCTAACGTTTTCGCTGGTGCCATTTATTAGTGAAGGTCCCTCCTTCAAAATGTAAGAAGTTTCTCTAGAGTTTGATATCAATATTTTAGTAGGCACCACCAACAAATGGGCGTGCTTATTGAAATATTTCTAGTCTAAGGTAAGGGTCTAAATCGATTGTGAGAAATGTGACAGGGGTCAAAGTGAGTAGATGAGTGAATACACTTAAAGATTAGTCAGATTAAATTGATATTTTGACGGTCCCCTAAACCTATCTAGAGAGAGACCTAAAATGCGGCTCATAAAATATACGTTTTGGTTAAGCCATCTGTCAAAATTGTACCCTATTTTAAATGTGAAAACATATATCCCATTGTATCCTCTAGTTAGATTATAAATGATATCGTATCCGAAATTATCCTTATACGGTAATGCTTTAGAATTCCCTTTGTGGCCGTGTAGAATAAAATATGGTGTTACAATTAAAATTTTGCAACCGTACCGTAAAAAATACAGCGAAAAGTAATTTAGAACTTTGAGATAATAATATATTACGAGTCCCCAATTTGTAAGCTATATTAAGGTCCAACGACATGTTCTAAAATTCATTGAACAAGACCGAGCGGGAAAGTTCTTAATTAATTTTCTTCATTTTTAATTTTCATTTTCACGTTCATTTACTTATTATTTAAAAAGCTACTTGGTATTTAGCGGTATGAAATATTGAGAGATATATACTCAAACTTACCTTTTTTTTAGTTGTTCTAATTTGAGGGAAAATGGTAAGTCCCTTTTCAAATTGATGACATCAAATAATTTGTCTTTTGGGAAGCAACAATTAAAAAGTTTAAATTATTCTCTTAAATTTTATAAATTATAAGACATCGTAAAAACCAGCAAAGGCTTTTAAATACCCTTGTCAGAGTGACACTTGTACAGAATATTTTACATTCGAATTCAATAAAAATACGTGTGCTTAGCACCTGTTTCCATTTTCTATGAAAAGTAATCTTTACATACATACACATATCACGCATATATCCCGAAGGGGTAGGCAGAGGGGCATTACATACCCACAATTTGCCAGTATTTTTAGTCCCACGTAATAGGGGACAAGCCTATTGCCGTCACCGGGCACACATATCATGGGTTATATCCAAAATGGCCGAATGAATTGAAACTTACGTGGTAATAAAATCTTACGTGCAGCCGCTATGGCACAGCAAATTAAAGTCCTGGGCGTCTTGGACTCGAGTAGTCTTTTTCATACGTAGTATAAGTTATTCCCGAGTTTCGATGTTTGTACGTTTAGATCTTATAAGCTACGCAACAGATTTTGATGCAGATTTCAACAATATTTAAAGTCATTTTAAAAATGATTCACCTGTGAATATGATTTCAAATGTAATATAAGATTACTCGACCAAGGCAGACTACCTTTGATCAAATCTAAGACGTTTATAAAGGTCATATAAAGGACACCCGTAACTGGGATCATGCATAAAAAGTTATGGAAGTTGAAGAAACGAAAAGTATGGAGAGTTCAAAGTAATGGGAAACAGACGTGACTTTTTGTACGTTGTTACAATGAATTAAGGGACAAATACACTGTTTAAAAAAGATATTTCAAATAGTGAAGACAGTTATTTTTAAACCAAACTACGTCACGGGTACGACGTTCTATTGAAGACTTTTGGTTTTAAACCGTGTAGCTAGCAAAAATCTCTATTAAAACATCCATTTTAAACTGTGTATATGTTACGGCTAATACCCGAAGTGCGGCTGCACCTAGTTTTAGCCGATTAGAACTAGGTGTAGCCACTTACTCTTGGTTAAACCTAGTACGAGCCGATTGTTTTCGGGTAAAACTAGATCTAGCCTTCATCATGCCGGCTACAACTAGGTTCGAACTGAACTATTTAGATTAGGTTAATTTCTTCTTGAAACAAAATGGGTAGGTTAGGTTAGGTTAAAACTGTGACCTCCTATGCGTCAGCCAGCGACTTGCATTAATAGAAAAATGAGATTGATTTAGATTGGGTTAATTTCTTCTTTACGGCTCGTACTAGTTTTAACCAAGAGTAAGTGGCTACACCTAGTTCTAACCGACTAAAACTAGGTGCAGCCGCACTTCGGGTATTAGCCGTAACATATATCTCCCTTAATTCCCTTTATAATCTTTCATTCCCTATATTAAATTGTAAGTGGAGAGTAATAGAGTAGATTATATACAGTAATTTCTTCGTTTTAATCCGGAATATTACACTTTAAGTCGTAAAACTTCCACGTGCCTATAATATGTTATGAATTGTGCGAGATTTGTCACGATTTTGTGACATTTGAGGTCAGACTACACTGTAGCTGACAAATTTGATGGACCAATGTGTCCCTATAAGGAATATAAATAGTGTCCCATGTGAGCAGTACAGTAAGTCTTACTTTGAACCTTAAGCAAAGAGGGTAGAATAATCTCGATCTAAACTTCGTTGTGTTGCGTGGTCGCTAGATACTTTAATATTGAACTACCCGCAGTGAACTACGGCCAAAGTTATATGAACCTGAACTTTAGAACAGACTGTATAGAATTTATGGATTATGGTCAGAGTATGCGGGCACGGAGTTCTCATCACGAATTCATTAATATCTTGAATGATGAACTTATAGTTAGGCGGGGAAGTTTCAGTACTGGTGTTTCAAACGCTGTGGTTTAATTTCAAATTCCTTTGCACCTTCACTATAAGCTTCAAATAGCTTCGTTAGGTTTTAGAACGAGAGTCTGCAACTGCTTTTGTAACTTTTGTAATTGTAACAAGCGTAAACCCAGATTTAGATGCGAATTTAAAAAGTGTTACCTATCTATCGTTTTTAAACGAGTAATTCTAGAGTATAGAACCAAATTACATGCTTTTTTTCAAACTCAACTTCAACTGTTTCTAATAAAAATACTGTACTAGCCTAAGGTTTAGCTTCATGTTATGTAGGTTGGTACTGTAATCCGTTCTAACATACTTTTTAGAAGCGTTCTAATAATAAAAGCTTTGGTAATAAATATTTCAGTCGCATTTCTCATTTCTCATAATAAAAATAACCCAATAGAACACAATAATCAGAACATCCCACGTACCTACCCATATATCGCTATGGTATGTTTCAAGGAAGTTCTATTACGGATAAATTTTCCGAGAAAAGTATGGCCGGCTTTGTTACCCGAAGTAACCCTAATTTGTTTTGATAGTGTTCCATATAATGTTGTCGATTATATGTATCGGAAAATAATTGGCTGATATCATGAGTTGATACCCAGGTGATCGCACATAATTTAATCCCATTAATAATATACGCAAGGGTTGTATAGTTAGATGGATGTTTGGAACTCTGTCACGCAAAAATAGAACGTATTTAAATGAAACTTTACAAATAACAAATTACAAAGGTAGTATAAGAAACAAAACAGATTATAAAAGAAATAAACACGATCTGCATTGATTTAGTCAAATAGTCAAAGGATGAAAAGTCCATGAATAACAAAAAGCCCACGCCGGAACTGAAGGAGCTGGTTATATATAGAGAATACAATGGTAGAAAAAAGCAAAGACAGGAGCTTGAGCTACGCTCTTGTCTTTGCTTTTTCCTAATTCTTAATTCTCACGAGAACATTATTATGCTTTTACTTCTCAACTTATGAGCATTACGTTGAGAAGTAAAAGTAAAATAAGTTCTCGTGAGAATTGAGAATGGAAATTCTATTCCACGGGTTAAAGGGGTAGGTTAACTTTCGGAACGTATTATTTACCTGTATTTTCAGTAAAATAGGAACTTGCAATATTATAGATTTTGTAAATATAATTCTAAAGAATTTTATCTAACCTAACCACACACTAGTGTTCAGGGTGAAAATGATTGCGGCATTATCAATAGTGTTCTACTATACCTATTTTTTTTTAAAATTCCGTGACCCTAGGCCGCGGCCGCTCTAATGTCCGTTGCCGGGCGTCTCTGGTTACAATCTACTATTCTATGCCGTACAGTGAAACTGGTTAAGTTTTCTTTATAAATCTGTGGAATTAGTGTACAGTGTGCTCGTTCATAATGTTATTTGAGGAATATACTTTTAACTTTCGCTTTAAGATTTGTTTACAGGCTATTCCTGTACTGTAACTCCCTTAGAACCTGTTCTATTAAATCCATATTTTTCTTACTTCACTCTTTCTCAAAATGGAACTACATTTAACGTTCACTATCAATATTTTTGAACTCAGTTCTTGAGCAATTAATAGATAATATGTTTATTAATATGTTTAAATGTGGTCTCATCTTCAACAAGCTTGTCATTAGAATTCAACGAAATTGACTCATTTTACGTTAGTTACAGAGTCGTGTTGGAGGTGGCTGGCAACTCTGATGCAGTAATACTGAGCGGTTTGGAAGCCGACACCCAATACCAAGTCACAGTTGCTGCTCTTTGGGGTGGACACAAATTCAGAAGTAGGCCTATCGTCTTCCGCACACTGGGTAAGTTTATATTTTACACTTGTCTCAAATACATACATTTTCCTTTAATGCAACTCTCTGTCAATACCTTTACTCCACCTGACAGCAACCTTCCTCATCATGGTTTCTAAATAGGAAAGAATATTATTAATCATAATGATACATTATAATTAATCTCCTGATAATATCGAAATTCCCTTTTGGCAAAGGTTAAGTACCATGAAAAATTCTATTCCGGTTTTAAAAAGAATCCCCGAGGTGCGAGACCCTCTGTGGCTCAATGTTTAGCCTCCTGCATTGGTCAAGTAGTCCGGGAAAATACCTTTAGCGCTTGGGAACAAATGTTAACCTTCCCTTATAGAATCCTACATGTAAAGAAAAGGCCGTTGACATCTTTGACGGTCCAAATCAAAGAAAATTGTACAAACAGTTTTAACATTTTAAATTCAAATTCAATCCACATTTCGGCCCCTGATTATTCTCAGGCCAAGAAATTAAAACTTGTAGAGAATAAAGTAAGGGAAGGCGACATCAGTGGGGCGGCAAGGCTACTTTTTAGTAGCGACGTGCTGGCTCCTTATTCTGTAGAAACTTTGACGGGCTTGCCGAGTAAGCACCCACCATCCGCAGCTGACCTCTCTTTCCCTGATCCTCCGAACAACGATACAGAAAATCTTGAGACTACTGCCAAGAATGTGCGCACAGCTGTTGACTCCTTTCGTTTTGGATCAGCTGGTGGACTTGACGGTCTGACACCACAGCACCTTAAGGATCTGTTGTGTCCGAGAGCTGGGGAAGCTGGTGATGCACTTCTGAGGGAGCTAACAGCTCTAGTCAACCTCATGCTCTCAGGCAATGTGGACAGTGGCATCACAGATATTTTGTATGTGGCCAATTTATGTGCCCTTAACAAGAAGGATGGTGGCATTCGTCCCATTGCCGTAGGTAGCACTTTGCGGCGTTTGGCAGCCAAAATTTGTTGTCGTTTTTATAGTACGGAGCTTACTACCAAATTTCAGCCCTTTCAATTAGGTTTTGGTTCAAAAGGAGGTTGTGAGGCGGCAATCCATGCGCTTGCAACATACCTTGACAGTAGCGAAGATGGAGAGGTCATCTTGAAAGTTGACCTGAAAAACGCCTTCAACTCTGTAAACAGGGACACCTTGCTGACACAGGCCAAATTAGAAACCCCCAAAATATTTAATTTTCTTTGGCAATGCTATAGTCAGCCAACAAAATTAATTTATAAAGACCACCTTTTGAATTCAGCCGTTGGATGTCAGCAAGGTGATCCGTTGGGACCAGTCATCTTCAGTTTGGCCATTAACCCAATAATTCAAAAAATAAAATCCAAATTTGACATTTGGTATCTAGACGACGGGACTTTAGGGGGAAAAGTAGAGACAGTTTTACAAGATTTAGCCCTAATAAAGAACGAGTTTCAGTCAATTGGCTTAGAACTGAACCCGAATAAATGTGAGATTTTTATATCTGAAAACACAGATAAATTAACGACAATCTCCAAATTCAACTGTCTGGCCCCCAACATAAAAGTTTTGGACAAAACGTCTTTACGCCTCCTAGGGTCCCCGATTTTAGAAGATGGCTTTTCCACTTTTATCGAGGAAAAAATTCAAAATTTGTAATATCAGTATTCATTCAGCTTTCACTATTCTTCGTTTTTGTCTTTTCGTACCCAAATTTACACATGCCCTCCGTTCAGGACAATTTTGGAAAAATGTAGAAATGTTGGGCAGACTAGACAACTTAATACAAAATTCTTTGTGTAAAATTTTAAATGTAAATATTAATGACCGGGCCTGGGTCCAAGCGTCTCTTCCAGTTCGCTTGGGCGGGCTAGGTATTCACAGAGTCACAGATGTCAGTCTGCCAGCATTTCTGTCGTCGGTCCATAGCACTGAAGAATTAGTCAGGAAAATTTTGTCAAATACACTGATTGATTCCGAGGTGCGATGCAAGACCGATGCCATAAATGCTTGGAGGATGTCTTGCCCCGACACTGACCTGCCCTCACGCCTAGGCTCACAGCGACTGTGGGATTCACCGCTCTGTAAATTGAGAATTAATACACTAATTGACACTTCTGTCAATATTTCAGAGCGTGCACGCCTACTAGCTGTTGGAGAATGGGAGTCAGGGTTATGGATCCAGGCGCTCCCATCGCCCAACATCGGTACAATGTTGGACGAAACTACCTTCCGCATTGCCACTTGCCTTCGGCTGGGTACACCTTGTGTATCCCCGCATCGAGTAGCCGTCGATAATCTGGGACACCATGGCCTTTCTTGTAGCAGAAGCGCAGGTCGTATACCTCGGCACGCTATTTTAAACGACATAATTCGTAGGGCTCTTTCCACGGCAGGTCTTCCGGCCGTACGCGAACCAAATGGTTTAGCACGAAGCGATGGAAAGAGACCGGACGGTATGTCGTTGCTACCGTGGAAGATGGGAAGGCCTTTGGTGTGGGACGCTACATGCGTTGACACCTTAGCACCTTTACACCTTCCAAGCACATCCGGATGTGCCGGCGCTGCTGCTGCATCGGCTGAAGGCTTTAAACATAGCAGGTGATTACATATTTGAGCCGTTTGGGGTTGAGACACTGGGGTCATGGGGTCCGAGTGCTCGCCGCCTTTATAGAGACATTGCTAAACGTCTAATCGATGCTTCTCAGGACCAGAAGGCTGGCTATTTTCTGGCCCAAAGAATAAGTATCGCCATCCAACGTGGCAACACAGCCAGCATTCTGGGAAACTTCCCAGTCGGCAATGATGCGGAGGATTTTTTAAACGATATTTTGTAATGTAAATATTTTTCTATATTATCTATATTTGTCTATAATTATGTTTATTTTGAATATTGTAAATCTCCTGATTAAACGTCGAAACCGAAAGTCTAGGGGCAATTCAAATGTAGGTGTATGGTATGTTGATTCAATTTTAAAATAATAAGACAATGAATAATACTCACTCTTCACTGAACTCAGCAAGCGTCTGAGGGAGGGAAGAGACTGGGGATCCCCGCGCAGGCAGCTTTCTCGCGCAAAGACTCTCATTGACAATTCAGCGCGGGAATGCTGCCTGTGTTATGAGCACTCTGTCTAAGTCTCCCTGCCTTACTTATTTATTTTAGTTTTTTAGTTTTAGATAGTATAGTTTGTAGTTTGTTCAGGGTTTTTTAAAATTTAATTTTCCTGTTCCTTGTATATATTCATGAAATGTGTTATTATAAATAAACTCTATATTATAAGTAACTTATTTAATTTCAAACAATTTATATAAATTAATTTGTAGGCAAACATACCATCAACTACACCAGCTATGTTCAGTGCTTGTATCTCTGTTTGTGGTCCATTCCACAAAAGCGAAAGGAAGGTAGCGATTATATCTTGTCATTATTACCTAATATGATCTCCCAACATATTTAGGCAATACATTTTAGCAACGAATCAAGTATTTTTCTCGTTTACAGCATAATGTTACACAAGCGCAACAATAATACGACTAACACTGCACTGTCTAGTCTATTTATAAAGATTCTATTTGTTTTCTGGTATCAGGTCATGAAACACCTCTGAGATGACCTACATTTAGAAAACGTAGGGCGTTGGCAGTGAGGTGGAACATGTTAGCCCAGTTCTTTGTCTGTTATGCATCAGTCAAAATAACTTGAGCTAGAGTTTTAAACGAGTAACCTAAATGGAGCAATTATTATTGTTACCTTACAATTTATACATTATATAGAGAATGCTAGTAATTGTTATCATCTGGTTTTTGTAGTTGCTACGTATATGTACAATGCAACTATCTATAAAAATCGTTCATAATTAAAGCTGTAACAGCTGAGTACTTACACCGCTTACCGGATCCAACGAATGTACGTTTTTTGAACGAACTTTAAGCACCTTTAAAACACGCTCGATAAAGAGCATCTGAACCTTGTCTTACGTGGCTGGGTTGGTGACATGTCATGATACAAAATTGCATCTTAGATTATTCGAACGATCCCTCTACGTCGAATTTCTCTCATTCACTCTTTAGCGCCCTTTACACTGTTTTTGCGTGTTAACTACTAGAACGGTAGCTAAACATGCGACCAAGGCATCAACATTAGCGGTATAAGGTTTTGCTTCAAAGTGTCCGTGATTCTTGCTAGGCATGCAATTATGTGTTAGATAATTTGCGAAAAAACTTACATGACATTCAACCCTAATGAATCCATACCATATGACCCTAATGGAAGCACCTTTTATATACAACAAATATACCAAATGCCATATTATCATATTTATAAGAAAATTTGAACAGGTTGGTTTAAGTAGAAACCTTTTTTTATATTTGGTTCGCCAAATTGACGCCGCCCGCCTAGTGGTAAGTCGTGACGACGTCTAGCGATTGTGGGCCACTCTCACAGCACACATTACTATTGAGAGTGGCCCTCAACTTGACGACCTACTGATGTGACTCTTCACGCTCCGCTTAAAGAACCCAGGATTATATGTGGGACGAAACACGTGCACAGGCAGGGCGTTCCAGGCCACTATCGTTCGGCAGAGAAACGAACGTTTAAAACGTTCGGTTCTCGCGAACATGCTATCCACTGTGTGGGGGTGGCATCTCTGCCCGGCACGAGTCGTTCGGGATCGGAAGGAAGAGGGTGGGATCAGATTGAAGAGCTCTTCAGAACACTCGCCGTGGTAAATACGGTAGAATGCGGCCAAGGAAGCTATTGTTCGGCGCTGAACTAGCGGCTCAAGGCTTCCCGTTACCTCCGGACAATCTATAATCGGATAGCCCGTCGCTGCATAGCGTCGAGAGCGTCCAGCAGATACTTCGCGGAGCCGTCCCAGAGGTGAGAGCAGTATTCGACGCAGGGTCTAATCTGCGTCTTGTACAGCAGACACTTTTGGTCCGGTGTAAAGAATCTCTTTACCTTATTCAGTATTCCTAGTTTCCGAGAAGCTAGCCCTATACATCTTTCGATGTAGTTTTTATTATTGAGCTCTCGACGAACGTCTATGCCAAGGATATCAAGGTTGTCCTTCATAGGTAATAATGCATTCTGAAGAGAGGGTAGAGGAAGGAAAGGGGATTTCTTCGCAGTAAATGCACACGCCTGTGTTTTGCGGGCATTGAACTCGACCAGGTTCTCGGTATAACTAGTAGAATAACTCCCGTGCAGTGTGCTGTCATCTGCATAGCAATGAATGTTCCCGAGGGATAGCATATCATTGATATGCAGAAGAAAGAGAGTTGGTGATAGTACGGACCCCTGCGGTACCCCGGCATTCACTTGCAAGAAGCGAGAAGCCTGGCCATCGCAGAGGACCCGCACTCGGCGCTCGTTTAAAAAGCTGGCAATCCAGCTGCACAGTTGAGGAGGTAGACCATATGCCGGAAGCTTGGAAAGGAGCGAAGCATGCCAGACCCTATCGAAGGCTTTGGCGATGTCCAGGCTAATAGCCAAGGACTCGCCGTGCCTTTCCATAGCCCCACCCCAGACATGCGTTACGAATGCCAGAAGATCACCCGTTGATCGCTTTGGCCTGAAGCCGTATTGTCGATCATTGATTAGCGAGTGATCCTCTAGGAATTGCATGAGCTGCTTATTTATAAGGAGCTCAAGCACCTTGCAAATGACTGAGGTGACAGCTATGGGTCGATAGTTGCCTGGATCGGACCGATCCCCTTTCTTGGGGATCGGTTGTACGTTTGCCTCCTTCCAGACCTCCGGCACGAGCCCTGAAGAGTATGACAGGCGGTACAGACGCGTTAATACTGGAGACAACTCAGCTGCACATTTTCGTAGCACCACCGCCGGAATGCCGTCAGGGCCACTGGCTTTCCGCGTGTCGAGTGACCGCAGCACTGCCCGTACATCACATTGCCTGATAACAATATCAGGCATTGTGTGGCCACAGTTGGCGATGGCGGGGGGCTGCAGGCCACGGTCGTCGACCCGGGAATTAGCCGCAAAGAGGTTTGCGAGCATATCCGCTTTCTCTTGGGCTTTGTGAGCCAGTGTTCCATCTGGGTAACGCAGCGGTGGCAGCGAGGGCTGACAAAAGTTAGATTGCACGGCTTTGGCCAGTTGCCAGAATCCACGGCTGCCCGTGGGATGGGAAGTGAGCTCCTGACCAAGCCGCGCGACGCGCTGGGCATCCGCTCTCTTAAAGGCCCTCTTACTCGACTTTGTGGCCTGGTTGTACGCTGCATTGAGGTGGCCCACGTTTGGGTCGCGCACAGCCCGGGCCCTGATCCAGGCGCGATATGCCGACTGTTTTTGTCGAACAGCTTTGGCACAATCTCGCCCGAACCAGGGACGGCTGACGAGTAGTGCCATAGTCGTCGTGACGTTTGTACAGGACGTGCAGGAGGTGACACCTTCACGACAGCGTGAACAACACAGTGGTCGGAACTACCCAGTGGGGCTCCTACCGAAACACTGTACTGGGCTGGGCGACTCGTCAGCAGTAGATCCAGCAGAGCGGGCGCGTGATCTGACCTGTCTGGTATCCGGGTGATCCCGCATACCATCTGGGTCAGACCGTGGGAGAGAGCGAACGCATGGGCGGCTCTACCCGCATGATCAGTCTTGAGGGACCCCAGCCATTCAATGTGATGGCCATTGAAGTCCCCCAGAAATACTAGGTCAGCGTTCGGGAACCGCACCTGTGCTTCATCAGCCGTCTCGCTGAGGTACTGGAAGAGCTTTGTTGTCTCAGAATCCCCTGTGTGGGATCGGTAGACGCACACGTAGATCTGGCTCATAGAGCCATGGTCTACGTGCAGCCAAAGGACGGAATTGGAGGGGTTCTCTAGGCAGCGCAACCGGCGGCAGCAAACATCCGCCCTAACGAACACGCACACCCCGGCTTTGTCTCGAAATTGTTCCTCGATGACATAGCTGGGGTAACACAGGTAAGACGTGTCGTCAGGGCGGCGTATTTGTGTCTCCGTGAGGAACATCACAGCGGGCCGTGCCGTCTCAAGGTGATGGTGGACGGTATCGAGGTTCGCATGGAGTCCACGGACGTTAGTGAACTCCACCTCGAAATGTGAAGTTGTGGGGTTTCCTAGGGCCGCTGTGTAACGTTTATTTCTTTTTTGTTGCACTGCCATTGTAGATTTTGAAGAAGAAGCGTGAAGACAGGGCGACATTTGGTGCAGCAGTAAGTGACAAAGCGCAGGGGCTAGCTTTGTCTAGAACCGTGTGGTTAGGTCGGAGCCCAAACCCCCCTGATGCAAGGCCGCCACTACCCCACACCGGTTACCACCCGGAGCGGCGATCCCACATCAGGATTATGCGCAACATGTGGGGCAGCCTCCTGGGGTGGTTGGCCCCAGGCGGGCCCCATGACTGTGTTGCGGGCGGCCGCGGCAACGCCGTTGCTAAGGGTCTCCCTGGCCGGCGAATCGACCCACACCACCCACACTAGACTCCGTTTCGCCCCCACTGGTCCCATGCCTGCTGCACCATACATCGCCCCGGGCCCGGCGGTGCAGCTGCTGAACCCCTAACGCAACCCAGCCTGGGCTGGGTTACTTGGGGGGCTTTAGCACAGCTGCACGGTGGTACCCCCCCGGACCAACACTGTTGTACCACCTGGTACCCACGTAGGGGTCGAAGCCACTCCATAGGTACCGTAAATTAACGAGCCTCGTCCGTTTATCAGCAGGTGTGCCACTAGCAGGTGAGGTCGCTGGGGCCCTAAAGATGTTGGTAGAGCCCCTTTGCACCCAAAAAAAGTTAAAAAGAAAGTTGAAAGTTTTGTTATTATCTTATTGTAGAAAACAAAAAATGTTTATTGGTTTTTTTATAACTCATTATATCAAAAATTTAACGTTATTTAGTAAGTTGTACTTAAAGTATGTAGGTATATTATTATTTATGAGCTTACAAACAAACTATGCAGATACCACAGTGGTGTAATGAGAAGTGTACGTTGGCCGTGCCAGCATCTTAGGTTTGATTCCCGGGGGTTTGAGGCTTGTGACTAAGTGGTAACCGATAAGGTTAACACATTGCAAAGACTACGCAAACAGTCAGGTACTCAGGTCGATCTTAGAATGGGTGACCATTTCCAATGACAGTGAGACTCCTCCGTCCCTCGGGCAGAGCCGGTGTTTGGTACCGGTTCCGATACGAATATCTATGCAATCGTTACGGGTAGGTAGTTGAAGCCTTAAAAATCCGAGTGGCTAACTACAGAACTTCGATAACGCCAATGGTTGTGAAGGTCAGATGACAGTGGTTTCACGGAATATATCGAATTTGAGCCGCGTCACAATTAGACTAGAAACCCGACGCCAACTAGGAGGGTTGAGAAAAAGCTCAGTGGATGTTAATTTGTAATGGAGTTTAGGTTTTGTCTATGTACGATATGTAGGTATTAAATGATCAGAGGTTTGATTAGTTTAAGACTAGATACCATATTGTATCTATTAGGTATAATTATTTAATAACGATTATTAATAGTTATTGTACTTAGAAAGGTAAAAGGTATGAATGTAGACGGCTTAAGAAGAACCTAGAGGAAGGTAGGTAGATAGATAGATGGAATGCGTGAAAGAGGTTAATGACAAAGAAGATGATGTCTGACAGGGATGTGTGGAAAAGGAAGACATGCTGTGTAGACCCCAAATAATTGCTATGATTACTATAAAAATAAGTTTAATGGCTGTATTAGTTTAAAATCGTGGCCCTTCACATTGGTTAACTACATCAATTCATATTTTCTTCACTCTTTGCCTTTATTTTGTCATGTTTGAAATAAATTTCAACCATAAAATACCTGTTGCGTGTCAAGTTCGCATGTGTCCTAAATACCATGTCTAAATAATAGGTCAATGACTCTTACATTACCTTAAATTACACAGTATGAAAATGAAGGCTATCCACAATGGTAGCGCTTTGATGGAATTACTGGGGTAAGGGATGGGAAATATGACGTAACACTTTGAAGTAGATAAATGACAAATACGTATCTATTTAGCTACAAAGATCAATATTTAATGTTAGTTCAAGCACATCTCTGATAAAAATATCTACACTTTTTTACGGTCGGAACTGGAATAGGTCATAAAATTTTCATTGTATGGGTTTTGGTGGTATAAAAACTAATTACGTTAGGTTACTTAACATTTCATACACGCCTGAAACGTAAAAGGGACCCGCCCTATTACTAAAATTTCGCAGTCCGTCCGTCGGTCCATCTGTCCGTATAGTAGACAGTTGAACTTTTTACAAATGATGTATTGCTAAAAACATATCCCATACAAAAATCGTGATTTTTTTGCCGATTTTATAGATACGAAACCTCTTGTGCGCGACTCCGACGTGTCGCACTTGGCAGATTTTTACACTTTGAAAATTACTTGACCTGTTTTAGATAAAGTAACGCTCATCCAATTACTATTAGTCCCAAATTTACCTATAGGGCCTGGAAACGGCTATAGCCATAGAGCTATAGCCGTTTCCAGGCCCAATAGGTAAATTTTCAAGAGCCTTGTCCATCTGTCAGCAGGTGCACCACGTGTAGGTGAGGATGACTTGGACCCTGGAGATGTTGACAGGGCCCTTTAGCTACTAACTAATTTATCTACCGAGCCTTTTCCCAACGCAGGGGTCGGCTTTCTAGTCTAACAACAATTTGGCTGAACGTCGATATTTTCCGTGAAGCGACTGCCATCTGACCTCCACAACCCATGGGCGATATCAAAATTCTGTAGTTAGACCGGTCGGATTTTTGATTTAGAGCTCCGACTCCTAACGACTGCCATAGATGTTTGTATGACAACGGGGAACGGCGGCGTAACGTACTCTCCGAGGCTCCGTGTCTCAATGTCTTAAGAAATGGTCACCTATTCTAAGATCGGCCTGACTGTTGCTTAACCTTTGCAATGTGTAAGTTAACATTGTCGGTTACCACTAGACCACAAGCCCTACCTAATTACGTATTTCCAGTGGCGCCCAGCGGTTGTAATTCCACTAGGTTAAAAACACACGCAAATTATATTGTTTGTCAAAGAAAATTTTTGTTTGTTCAGATGTATCATAGCTTTGGAATGTTGGGACCTACTTATTTTACTTATATTGAACTTATAACAAAGCTTAGGAATAAGTCAAGTCACCTGGTCAAATATACCCTAACAGTCTGACAGATGCAGTGACTAAAAATAAATAGATATTTACACACTCGTATTCCTAGATTTATTGATGTAGGTAGGCACAGAATAACTAATTGTAGAGGTAGGGATTTACCTATATATATACGCACTTATTTATAACTAGCTGTTGCCCGCAGCTCCGCCTGCGTGTTACTTTATCTATCTACATAACTTTTTTATTTATGAACCGATTGAAAACCAAACCGCAAATTCAAATCAAAAATTCAAATCGGTTAAGCCGTTTCTGAGATTAGAGTGTCAAACATTCAGACAAACAGACAAAAGTTCTAAAAACCATTGTTTTGGGTTTTATTGCGTTCATAAATAGAGAGAGATATAATAGAGAAACTGTTGTAGGGGGCTACAACAGTTTCTCTATTATATCTTCTATTATATATATACCATAAAAATTCATCTTAAGATACGAAAATATTTATTTATTATCTTCGTCGTGTGTGATAGTCCATTGAATTGTATGGCGAGCGATATTGTATTTTAAGTTAAAATATTATAGTATCTTAGCCGTGTGCAGCGCCCCTTAGTGAACTCCACTGCGGGTGACGTAACCTGTTCTGAAGAGCTCTTCAATATGATCCCACCCTCTTTCTTCCGATCTAGAACAACGCGTGCCGGGCAGAGATGCCACTCCCACACAGTGGAACAGCGTTCGCGAGAACCGAACGTTTTAACGTTCGTTTCTCTGCCGAACGATAGTGGCCTGGAACGCCCTGCCTGTGCACGTGTTTCCTCTCACCTATAACCCTGGGTTCTTTAAGCGGCGTGAAGAGGCACATCAGTAGGTCGTCAAGTTGAGGATCACTCTCTATAGTATTTTGTGTGAAAGTGGCCCACAATCGTTAGACGTATACACGACTTACCACCAGACTGGCGGCGTCATTTTGGCGAACCCAACATAAAAAAAAACCTACGACAAACCTATTATTTGCGGTTGGTACAGTAATCGGGTCAATGGATCGAACAGCAAAATTGTTTGTTTTTTATTGTATATTCTTTTCCGGGATAAAAAGTACCCAGTGTGGTGCCCAGGATATACCAAATTTCATCGTAATCGAACCGGTAGTTTTTGCGTGATGCCTGAACAGACAGACAGACAGACAAAAAAAATTTTAATCACATATTTGTGTTCGTTGTCGGTCTAGTAACACCCCTGCCATTAATTTTTTTGATATTTTCAATGTATAGAATTTTCACTTCTACAGATTTATTATAAGTATAGATTAGTACAATATTTCATATTGCAACGAAGTGATGTTTGTAGGTATGCCTACTTAATACTTTATAATAGATTCTAAAAATATTGTTTATTTAAATTTAAACTTTGACGATTTTTATTGCGATTATCAATCATAGGTCCGCTTTGATTAGAATTCGGTTCCTAACGCCACGCGACCGCAACAAGCGACAGCGCGACCCACTGCTTTGTATGGATTTGACGGTTCTCTTCTCTGACGTTTCGGTTAGAGTGCATCTTGAGTGCATTAACCGTAGTCACGGGTTGACAGTTTATCCAGAAAGTTTGTAAAATGAAAATAGGTATTCGATGAATTGGAAAATATCGGCGAGGGTCTTATTTATCACGTATGTTTTTCATGAGATTATATTTTACGTAAACGTTGTTTAGAGTTATTATGAATGTGGTGTTAGTACCTACTTAGAGTACAGTACATTAAATCAGTTTTGGCATCCATCCAGTGAGTTTATTTACCTATCTAACATCTCCGAGTGCATCGATAGAAGCGAAAGTTGTAACCTGAAGGTGTATTCTGAAAGCACAATCGTTTCTCCTTACAATGTAGCGATTCTCTCCACACCAGACAATTATCACACCAATCGATTAGGAGTAAAAGATATCGGTGTTGCAGTTTCGTACTATCGAATAGCGATTTGTTAGAATTAGTTAGGTACTCTGGTGGAGTTAGATATTAGGTAGATGCCTACTTGATTTAATAAATAATAATAACAAATAGTTAGGACAGTATTAAACATAACGCCATCTAGTCTCAAACTAACCAGCTTATACTGTGACAAATAGATCATGGGTGCAAAGGGGTGCTACCAACATCTTCAGGGCCCCAGCGACCTCACCTGCTAGTGGCGCACCTGCTGATCAACGGACGAAGGTCGTTAATTCACGGTACCTATGGAGTGGCTTAGGCCCCTACGTGGGTACCAGGTGGTACAACAGTGTTGGTCCGGGGGGTTGAGGAGCCCCGGCTGGGTTGCGTTAGGGGTTCAGCAGCTGCACCGCCGCGCCCAGGGCGATGTATGGTGCAGCAGGCATGGGACCAGTGGGTGCGAAGCGAAGTCTAGTGTGGGTGGTGTGGGTCGATTCGCCGGCCAGGGAGACCCTTAGCAACGGCGTTGCCGCGGCCGCCCGCAACACAGTCAGGGGGCCCGCCAACCACCCCAGGAGGCTGCCCCACATGTTGCGCATAATCCTGATGTGGGATCGCCGCTCCGGGTGTGGGGTAGCGGCGGCCTTGCATCAGGGGGGTTTGGGAGGCCTTCCGTCCGGCGGGTCGGCTCTGACCTAACCTAACGGTTCCAGACGAAGCTAGCACCTGCGCTTTGTCACTTATTACTGCTGCACCAAATGTCGCCCTGTCTTTACGCTTCTTCTTCAAATTTATACTGTCAGTGCAACACAAAAACAGTAAACGTTCCACAGCGGCCCCAGAAAACCCCACAACTGCACTTTTCGAGGTGGAGTTCACCAACATCCGTGGACTCCATGCGAACCTCGCCGCCGTCCACCATCACCTTGAGACGGCACGGCCCGCTGTGATGTTCCTCACGGAGACACAAATACGCCGCCCTGACGACACGTCTTACCTGTGTTACCCCGGTTATATCATCGAGGAACAATTTCGAGATAAAGCCAGGGTGTGCGTGTTCGTTAGGGCGGATGTTTGCTGCCACCGGTTGCGCTGCCTTGAGAACCCCTCCAACTCCGTCCTTTGGCTGCACGTACACCATGGCTTTATGAGCCAGATCTACGTATGCGTCTATCGTTCCGATACAGGGAGATTCTGAGACAACAAAGCTCTTCCAGTACCTCAGCGAGAAGGCTGATGATGCGCAGGTGCGGATCGCGAACGCTGACCTAGTGTTTCTGGGGGACTTCAATGGCTATCACATTGAATGGCTGGGGTCCCTCAAGACTGATCATGCGGGTAGGGCCACCCACGCGTTCGCTCTCTCCCACGGTCTGACCCAGATGGTATGCGGGATCACCCGGATACCAGACAGGTCAGATCAAGTGCCCGCTCTGCTGGATCTACTGCTGACGAGTCGCCCAGCCCAGTACAGTGTTTCGGTAGGAGCCCCATTGGGTAATTCCGACCAGTGTGTTGTTCACGCTGGCATGAAGGTGTCACCTCCTGCACGTGTTGTACAAATGTCACGACGACTATGGCACTACTCATCAGCGGATTCGGACGGTCTACGCGATTATTATACGTCCGTCCATCCCGCCATCGTCAAATGTGGCCACACTATGCCTGACATTGTACTCAGGCAATGCGATGTACGGGCAGTGCTGCAATCACTCGACACGCGGAAAGCCAGTGGCCCTGACGGCATTCCAGTGGTGGTACTACGGAAATGCGCGGCTGAGTTGTCTCCTGTACTAACTCGTCTGTACCGCCTGTCTTACTCCACAGGAATCGTGCCGGAGGTCTGGAAGGAGGTGAACGTACAACCGATCCCCAAGAAAGGGGATCGGTCTGATCCAGGCAACTCAATACAAAACAAAAAAATACAAAACGCAACCCATAGCTGTCACCTTAGTCATCTGCAAGGTGTTTGAGCTGATCATCAACAAACAGCTCATGCGGTACCTCGAAGATCACTCGCTAATTAATGATCGGCAATACGGCTTCAGGCCAAAACGATCAACGGGTGATCTTCTGGCATTCGTAACGCATGTCTGGGGTGACGCTATGGAAAGGCACGGCGAGTCCTTGGCGATTAGCCTGGACATCGCCAAAGCCTTCGATAGAGTCTTGCATGCTTCGCTCCTTTCCAAGCTTCCGGCATATGGTATACTTCCTCAACTGTGCAGCTGCATGGCAAGCTTTCTGAACGAACGCCAAATGCGGGTCCTCTGCGATGGCCAGGCTTCTCGCTTTTTGCAAGTGAATGGGGGGGTGCCACAGGGGTCCGTGCTGTCACCAACTTTCTTCCTTCTGCATATCAATGATATGCTATCCCTCGGGAATATTCATTGTTATGCAGATGACAGCACATTGCACGGGAGTTACTGGGCTCGTCTGGCGGCGGGGCGGTCGGAGATTGAGGAGGATAGACAACAACTCGTGGCTGATCTCGACAGGAACCTAGAATGTATCTCTCAATGGGGTACCGAGAACCTGGTCGAGTTCAATGCCCGCAAAACACAGGCGGGTGCATTTACAGCGAAGAAATCCCCTTTCCTTCCCCTACCCTCTCTACAGAATGCATTATTACCAATGAACGACAACCTTGACATCCTTGGCATAGACGTTCGTCGAGAGCTCAATAATAAAAACTACATCGAAAGATGTATAGGGCTAGCTTCGCGGAAACTAGGAATACTAAATAAGGTAAAGCGATTATTTACACTGGACCAGAGGTGTCTGCTGTACAAGACGCAGATTAGACCCTGCGTCGAATACTTTTCTCACCTCTGGGACGGCTCCGCGAAGTATTTGCTGGACACTCTCGACGCTATGCAGCGACGGGCTATCCGTATTATAGATTGTCCGGAGGTAACGGGAAGCCTTGGGCTGCTAGCTCAGCGCCGAACAATACCTTCTTTGGCCGCATTCTACCGTATTTACCACGGCGAGTGTTCTGAAGAGCTCTTAAATCTGATCCCACCCTCATCCTTCCGATCCCGAACAACGCGTGCCGGGCAGAGATGCTACCCCCACACAGTGGATAGCATGTTCGCGAGAACCGAACGTTTTAAACGTTCGTTTCTCTGCCGAACGATAGTGGCCTGGAACGCCCTGCCTATGCACGTGTTTCCTCCCACATATAATCCTGGGTTCTTTAAGCGGAGCGTGATGAGGCACATCAGTAGGTCGTCAAGTTGAGGGCCACTCTCTATAGTATTATATATACAACTTACCACCAGGCGCGCGGCGTCAATTTGGCGAACTCAGTATAAAAAACAAACATAACACATAGTATAAAATACTGTACTAGTTTATACTATGTGTTATGTTTTTTTTCCCGGTCCTTAAGGTCCAAGGTCTTTTAAAACTACGCAACGGATTTTGGTGCGGTTTTCACCAATGGATGTTCTCGAAGGTTTTTGTGTATAATATAATTTGTCAAGTGGACAAAGCCGCAGGCGTCCGCTAGTAACTAATAAAATATTCTTATAGATACTTTATACTTTGTAAACATAGAAATGGCAATATAAAAAAACGCCTGTATTCCCAAACCAATATTTGCTGGTCGTACAAATATTTCACTCTACCCGGAGATCGACCTTGGGACCTCTGAGGTAGCTGTCCCACTTAGTTAACTAATAACGTATACAAAATTCAATATCAAATAAAAGTAATACGGAATACTCCCTCCTGTCGAGTACAAAGTACACGACAGAGTGCTCTGACCGATTTCTAAAATTGGATTCGACATTTAGTTTAGTGGGACTTCTTGGAAAGCGGTGTTGCGGATCGATGTGCAATAGTATTTAATTGATAGATGGTGTTATTGTTTGTTGACTATTTACACTATAAATTAAAGCAAAGCTCGGGTAGTTATTTTCTCGAAGCGGAGCCCATCATTTTTGCTGTCTGTCCGCAAACCCATTTTTAGAAAACGGAACATGCGATTTAGATAATTATTTTTGCATATTATTGTTGTGCTTCATTAGAATAGGTGCAGGGGCAGCTCTTTGTGACAAAAAGTGTACCGGAACTCTACCCATCGAAGACAGGAGTGTGAACGGCACTAAGCCGACCTTAGCTTATTTTTATTGTGTTTCTTGCATTGTTTGTTGTTTATTATTATAATATTTAAGTAGACTTTTTAAGTAGAGTTTACTTAACTACTAACAAAATAAAACAATATTTCACTATAGTAACTATAAGCAGATATACCAGTTATACCTTAATAATAATTTGACCAGAACACTATGTTTGCCAATTAATCGTTAATGCTGATATCGTGTTTGCACAGAGCCCCCGCGAACGTCACCGCAACAGGACGGGGGGCTGGCTGGAGCTACGCCTCGTTCGTCTGCGGCACCACCCGACCCGTCACCTACATTTCCAACGGTAATTTACTGCTGATATTTCAATCAAAGTATACATTAATGTTTTCGCCGCAATGTCAATCCAGTTTACCACAAGGACATAGAAATTTACACACACAGATGTTTACACACACAGTGTAGATATATTTTTTTTAATATCAAAGGGGCAAGCTTTTGTGTTCGTTAAGCGAAGCGTAAAGAGGCACATTACTAGGTCGTCAAGTCGAGGGCCACTCTCTATCTATAGTATTTATGTGTACTATGAGAGTCGCTCACAATCGCCAGACGTCGTCACAGCTTACCATCAGGCGGGAGGCGTCAATTTGTTTGTAGTATTGTTACCTCCAAGGACCTAGTATATTAACAAGAGCCTCGTCCGTTTGGTAGCAGGTTCACAGCGTGCAGGCAAGGATGACTTAGCCCTGGAACTGTCGGTAGGCCCCTCTACTACCATATCACTTCACCATTACTACATATTATAAAACAAAGTCACTCCGTCCATATGTATGCTTCGAACTTTAAAACTACGCAACGGATTTTAATGCGGTTTTTACCAATAGATAGAGTGGTTCTTGAAAAAGGTTTTTGTGTAAATAATTTTTCATTTCAAGCGGGCGAAGCCGCAGGCGTCCACTAGTTAAATTATAATTGTAAAATATTGGTTATCGCGTACCCTGCAAGGTGTGTAAAGCATTCTATGATTTGGTTAGTCTCTTAAGAGTTTTAAAATTAAATGGACATTATGTTTGGACTGTATATTTGAAGTATTATTTCTTAAAAAAATTTAGCTGTAAGGCATAAAGATTTATGTGCAAACGGTTGATAAATGAAGATTAACTTAATAAACCATAGCAATTAGCTTTGGATTCAGCGGTATTCATCACTGAAATTACCAATTCAGATCCAATAATTTGGCGCGATGAGTCCTTTTGTAGTAATAAATCAAATGATGTTCAAGAGGACTCGACCAATCAAATCTGGTTTATTTTTAAGCCAGTGGACATTCGTAGCCTAAGGCCGATACCTCACCGAGACGCCATGGCGACGTCGCCAGTCGGTCGCCAACTAGTTCTCATTGAGATATATGACGGCTAAGAATTATTAATGTTAATTACGTAAGTACTTAACACAAATTAATAGCTTAGGTAGTTTAAAATGTAAATGTTTAGTATAAAATGCTGATATCCGTGCATTAGGCCGATACCTCACCGAGACGCCATGGCGACGTGGCCAGCGACGTCGCCAACTAGTTCTCATTGAGATATATGACACTTGGCGACCGACTGGCGACGTTGCCAGTCGGTCGCCAAGTGAGTTAGCCGTCATATATCTCAATGAGAACTAGTTGGCGACCGACTGGCGACGTCGCCATGGCGTCTCGGTGAGGTATCGGCCTAAGAGGTGGTTTAGTTAGCCTAGATTTCGTAAATTGTCTCCACAATTTTCTTATTTTGTAAGAACCTTCTACAAGAATATGTATAAAGATAATTGAAATCGGTAAAGTCTTTCTCAAGTTTTGGTGTGACTGAGGGAATAGGTATTCATAAAAATACAAATTATGTAGATTATACTTTAGACGCTGTTTTCTTGTAATTGTACTGCTTTTTTGGCAATCAGATTTCTTTTAAGATTATTTCTTTAAGTATGTTTTTTTTTGCTAAGCCTTTTTTAGGGTTCCGTACCCAAAGGGTAAAACGGGAACCCTATTACTGAGACTTCGCTGTCTGTCCGTCCGTTTGTATTTGGCCTTATCTTATGAACCATGGTAGTTAATAAATATTTAAGGGGCTCCCAAACTTGATTTTGTTGCCGTTTTGGTACGGAACCGTTTGTGTACGAGTCCGACTTTTTTGCCGGTTTTTTTTAAGTAGGACAAACAATTTTTTTGATAGGATTAAGAGAAATATTTATAACTGCTAATAAATATCATAAAATCTAACAACTGTTTCCTAATACAGATTCGTGGCGTCGAGATCGGCATAGTAGTATTGGTGCTGATCGTGTGGATCGGGGCAATAGCACTATTTTTCAACAGATGGGGCAAGATCAGAATGTTACTTCCATACCAGCCAGATTACAAACAGGAGCAGTTGAAGGTGAGTCGATACAGTTTTAGAAAAGTAATTAGAACTTACTATATAAAAATAACAGTTTTGACAGAAGTTTTGAAACAGTTTTGATTCCAATTTCTCTTAACTGTGTACTCCACCACGACAGTGAAGTTATGTATAAATTGGTTTTAAAGCAATGAGTTAATGCTAAACTTTTAACGTCGCATAAGACGCGAGATATGAATCACCATTTCGAGGTCTTCAGCCAAAGACGGTTTAGCGATTTATATTCCAAAGATGAAGTTAATTTATTCATTTGCAATAAAAATTAAAAAGAAAATTTAAATATAATTTATGCTTTCGATTGTCGGCACTTGGTGGAACATAAAGTAAATTTTCTACATTATGAAATGACTCACTTGTACAGAAAAAAATGTGGAATATCTGTACAAGTGAGTCATTTCATAATGTAGAAAATTTAAAGTATGAGCGATACCCGTGGCGACTTAAGCAATAAATTTATTTACATACTCGTACATATTTACAAACGTATTACATACATACATATATAAGGCTTAGATAATTTTATGAAGACTATTCGGTATAATATCATCAAATGTGCGAGTTATCTAGCTCAACCTTGGATCAAAAATACGAAAGCATCAATGTACAGTGCCGTTGTCACATCCCTCGAGAGTCAGCAAGCGGAATAGGAACAAGCGCCCAGTGTGCAATTTTCGATAGTGGACCGAGGTGTAGTGGTGCCGATTTTAAAGCACTGATCGGTAAT
Organism: Nudaria mundana; assembly: GCA_963556515.1. Taxonomy (NCBI): domain Eukaryota; kingdom Metazoa; phylum Arthropoda; class Insecta; order Lepidoptera; family Erebidae; genus Nudaria; species Nudaria mundana. The sequence continues at coordinate 15,734,793 of OY748296.1, forward strand.
CTAGGTATTTTGATCTAAGAGCTCAACTAATACAAGCTCTGCTTAGATGAGACTAAATAAATATCATTGGATGAACTTTCGCAATCGAATGAGGTGGGTCTTAATCATAAAAACCTGCAACTCAAGAAAGCTTCGATTTTATCACTGTAAATGTATATTAAGATTATGTTAAATAAAAACACACATCTTAAATATGATGCCAACAGGTGGAACACTGTACTTCTCGTCTACCAAACGGCGCAGTAGGATTTTAATAATGGTTTGTTGGTAGACAGATAAATCGCTTTTTTATTCGTCTCTGACTTGAATCCATACTCTTGATAGTAATTTCAAAGTCAGTACTTTGGTTTCCTTATATACTCGTACTTACCTACCCTGACTATGCCGCATATCTATAAATCTACCTGTAAACTTTGATTTGCTTCAATATCTTTGGAAATTACTCAAAGATAAATATTAAGTAGGTATGATACTCGTAGCTTATTTAGAACGGTAGTTATAATTATCACAGTGAAATACATATTATTCCTATCGTAAATTATGTCTTATATAATAGTATGTAACTAGATTACAAATTCATACCTATATGTAATCACGCATGTTTAACTGCAGTATAGGCTAAGCAGCATTAGAAAACGCCCATATTTCGTTAGTAGCTATGATGGTGCAATATCTAATGATTACAAACAGGATTGAAGGCACGAGACAACTCATCCTTCATATACGACGTACGCCACGCATTATAACATCTAAACGGGATCTGGCCTATACAATTTGTATGGTAACAAACACACTGGTTATTCACCACGCTGTCTTACGCGTCACCGCGCCAGAGTCGCGTGTTCCACGCGTAAGACGCTGTCATAGCGCGTAGATAACGTAAACGTCAGACGTCGTAAGACGTAGGACCAGTGTGTCGCTGTCTCCCACGTCGCATGGCATATGTGAAGGACCAGTGTGTTTCAAGCTTGATCTGTTGTGTTTGCCAGTAGAGCCTCGTCTGTTGATAAGCAGTTTAAAGTTGGCTTGCGCCACTAAAATTTTGATGTGCACGTAAAAATCAATTTATTTTTACGTATTACGTTATATTACTCGTCATACTTTTCGTAACATTGGCTAACTGAAAACTACTCGACCATAACGTCTGTATCTGAAGTGTTTATGAAATCCTCCTGTGTAAGGTTGATGATTATATGGCAATTTATTACTGGCCTGTGGTCCTGGTGTACTAAACTATCTTTTGGTTCCTAAACTTTCATTAGTGTCTTCATAATTACATGCTTGCAATGCATGGTTAGGGATTCCTTTAAACTGGCCTTTATTCAACTCACCAGTGATTTGGTCGCAATATGTTCGTCTAAGTCGACCCTTACTAGGTTGTACATTCATACTTGCCTCATATACCTGTTTTATCAATATCCTGTCTTTCATCCTGTTGTTTGATATGACTTACTAATAACTTAATATTTAACAGGTGCCCGGAAGCAGTGCATTAGCAGCTGCGCAGGCAGGCGGCACGTGTGGGGCGCACTCTGCTCCATCGGCGTGTTCAGTAAATATAATTTTTGTTACCTATAACTATCCAAATTTACATTATTTACCTCATTTTTTTACATAAGACTTATATATTTACCTTAACAGGTATACTTATTTTATAATTGTCATTAAAGGGTAATGACCATTTTCCATACATAGCTGGTATATTTTTATTTTCTTGCCGCCGAAGATGAAACATAAAGCATATGTTAGAGGACTGTACGAGATATTAATTGTCAAAAGAACCAAGTCTATCAACCGTAACCGAACCCAGTTACAGAGTATTTAATAAATTGCTATTGTTGTTTAATCAGGCGGTATTTTTGTTAAAAGAAGGTATTTTACGTTGGACATATTATTGTTTACATTGTTAATTATCACCCAATTTCATAGAGAGTGACTCTTTGTACCAATTAGCACATAGACAACAGCGGCTGTGTTGACCAAACCTCAAAATGTCAATTAAATTGTGTTTCCGTTTCATTCAATATACAAAATACTACTAGCTTTCCGCGTGTAACTTCGTTCGGTTACGGTTAATAGACCTGATTATTTTTGTTATTGATTTCTCATATTGTCCTCTATCATATCACCCAGGTTTCATTTCTGGCGAAAGGAAAAACATAAATTTTTACCAATAATGGTCATTGACCTTTATTGTTTTATCTGGCTTTAAAATCATGCGTAAGATTCATCTGTCATACATAATATTATTTTTAAGAATATAATATAATAAACCAACGAATAATAAAATATAATAAAACTGTATGTGTTAATTATTAACACACAGTTTTATTATTTCTAAAATTTCTCTGTCTTGTCTGTCGGTTTACAAAATGTTAGTTTCTAGTTCAATAACTACTCAACACTTAGGCTTTAGGTAGTTAGATACTGCGGAGAAATTTACAAAAGTATATAAATACCATTGTTATATAATATTGGTAGGTTGGTACCACTATCGTTGTGAAAACTTCTAGGTATTAGACTTTTGCACCTTTGCGGGGACAGAGTGGTGTGTATTATTAGAACGATGTAGAATGCCTGTGAACCGCATTGCAGCATATCTTTCTGTGGAGGCCATAGCAAATCCTGCAGAAAACATTGAAAATTAACGATTATAGTTTTACAGTTAAACAATTTCAAAAAATATTTTTAACCACTTCTAACCCATTTTCATTGAGGCAAAAAATTTCAAACACAGAAAATCACGTCTTTATTTCCGAAGAGGTAGTTGGAGGCATACTTAATATGCTCATATTTTACCAGTCTCTTTGTTGGACCCACGGAATAGGAATTGAGCCTATTGCAGCTGTTTACGGGAAGTTCCTTGAAATAATTTGCCAGAACCTATACTCTGAACTATGACTATGAAGATGTTTATAGGGTCCGTTAGCACTCTAAATATTTTATCATAATAAACGTATGTATAATCGTAGGGCATAGGTAGGTTTTTTTTTATTTTACTTGGCCACGTCCGCTCTTATATACGTCCGTTGCTGGGCGTCTCTGGTTCACACGCCGAAGGTATTTCCAGTGGCGCCCGGGCGGTCCGGGCATAGGTAGTAGGTATTGTAACCGTCTTATTTGAATTGTTCCGTGTGGAGTGCCTTGTCTTTGCCGGAACGCTGTATGGGTATACAGTGCAGATACTTACCGAAACGTTTTTTGATATAGTCAGATTTGAACTTACTTAAAGTTAAGTAAACTTTGTGCGCTCGCGGGACCCTCGTTAGGCACAAAGTTCTTTACGCAACTGCATAGCAACCCAACCTGGGTTTGGGTTACTTTTCATTTTATTTACGACGCCGACGCTAAATTAAGAAAAAGCAAAAAATGCGGACCATATTTTGGATTTTGCGGACCACCGGTTTGGAACAATGATAAGCGTAACATCAAATCACTACCCGAAAGCCGTGTTAGAGAACTTCGTTCCAAAATATATCCTCTTATGATCCTTTTTTTAAGAAACTGACATAAATACCCATTAAAATTTGCGAAGTGTTCGTGACAAAGAAAGTAACTTTGTGAAGACGTAAAGGATTCTCATCTAGCGCATCTCGTTACTTCACAAACTATTCCCCAAGCTGGTCGTATTCATTTTATAGACTGAAACCTCGATAGACATGACATCCTTTTATAGACACCTCTAAGACTGCAAAGTTACACAAAGTAATACTTCGAGTATCTTCTTATAACGATAGATTCATCTCCTCATTCATAAATTGTAGGTTGATGTTATCGAATAGTCTGCAGTATCATTTTTCAAAGACATTTATTTTTAACTTTTAATAGATTCTTCTCACGGTTTCCCCTGTACGCTAATGCCCCTATAAAAACGCGAATTACAGATAGGTTTTTGTATTTTTTTTAATTCCGCGAGACCGCGGCCACTACCGCGGCCGCTGACTGCGGAATTCAGCGGCGAGGGTACACTCCCTCTCACTCTCGGCCGCCTCCTTCGCGAGCATGACTTGCTCGCAGAAGGACACGGCCGCGTTCCACCTACTCGCGCTGGAGACCATGGCTTGGAGCATGGTTTCCAGCGAGAGGATATCCACACCCAGACCCACTACGAGGTCCCGGCGCTGACTCGCCCACGCTGAGCGCTCCACCAAAGTGTGGAGTGCGGTGTCATCGTCCGGAACCTCGCAGTGTTGACATCGAGGTGTGACATCACGATGGATGCGAAACAGATAGCTACCGAAGCATCCATGCCCGGTAACGATCTGCGTCACACGATACGTGAGGTCACCATGCCGCCTCTGCAGCCACTCGTCCATGATCGATTACAGATAGGTAAAAAAGATTCACGCAATATGTTAGTACCTACCTATTTAAATAAGTAGAATATATTCATTCATTTAGGCTATTTAATACTGTCGATTGATGGCACTTGGTGCAACTAGCTACCTATCATCATCATTCACCGAGCCTTTTTCCAACGCAGTTGGGGTCGGCTTTCCAGTCTAACTGCGATTCGGCTGAAATCGATATTTTCCGTGAAGTGACTGCCATCTAACCCCACAACCCATGGGCAATATCGAAGTTCTGTAGTTAGACCCGTCAGATTTTTGATTTAGAACTCCAACTACCCCTAACGACTGCCATAGATGTTTGTATGACAAACGGGACCGACGCGACGGCACGTGCTCTCCGAGGCCGGAGGGGTCTTAAACCCATCCTATGACCAGTCTGAGTCGATGTTGCTTAACCTTTGCAATGTGTTAACATTGTCGGTTACGACTAGACCACGAGCCCCCCTGGAACTTGCTACCTATATTGGATGAAAACACGTATACTTTTCCACTAATTATAATTTATTTAATTCTAACCGGTTTCGCCTCACGGCAGCATTAGCGACTTTGTTTACAGATTAACACCACATCTCGCTAAGCAGAGTATAAGTTGTTTTCATACAATTTAGAACTGACTTCGATAATTGCTCATTTTAAACTTAATCTTTTCTAGAACTACTTTAATTAAGAAGTAGATGAAATCAATATCCATTATATCGTAAATACTCGTAAGTACAATTTTACTTATTTATACAAAAACACAGTAGGTAGGTAGGTAGATTATAGGTAGGTACCTATAATCGTTTGAAACAAAGTCGTTTGTTCAATGGCCACTAAAATCTGTTGGTACACAGACCGGAACATAAAGTGGCACATAAAACATTATTCTTATTACAATTCCTTTTAGGGTAACAGGAAACACTGAACTTTTAGTGGTCATAAGCAAAACACGATAGGTTCAACAATCACGCTGTCGGTACCATCTTTACCACTTTAGGAATGCGATAAAGTCAGTTGTAAAATGTGTTTTATACGAAATTTTATTACAAAAGCTTCTATTTCTATAAAATTGGGGAGATGTAGGTATATTGGCAGATGTGACATTTTATTTACTCAGACGTGATTTGCAGTTACTATTTTTTATTTTTATGGTTTTCTGTGAAAGACATCAACACAGCTCGTTCCAGATCTATCAAAATGGAAACCCTTACATAACATGCTACATTCATTTATATTTATTTGGATGTATATTGAAAACGATAGAATTTTTTTTAAAGTTTTTTGGGAACCTTTGTACTGGAACTGGTGTTAGTTGTAGGTAGATACAATTTTATTATGTTTGGACCAAGTACATACCTAATTTCCTCTGACAGGGGACCAGTGTCAGTCCCCTGTCAGAAGAAATCAGCTTTGTGTTTATCACTTGGACTACACATAGGTACTTAGAACAATTAATTTAAATTTAGTACAAATTTTGTGAGCATGTAAGCTATTCAGATCAGATAATCGAGTTGAATGTGAATCCTTGGTTGGTCCGGCTACTTATTTTTCAACTTAAGTTTATAGCTGTTTAAGGTCGGCAGTAATGGGCTTTATAAGTACATAATGCATCATCTTTATACCTGAAAATGGCGAACCCTCACATTTGCTTGGTAAAATAATGTAGTTTAGTCACACATTTGTTTTAAATGTAAACATGATTGTAATAAACTGGGTGTTAGTTTAATATTTGTTTTAATTGAAAAACAAATTTATATTTTTTTTAGGGTTTTTTTAGGTTTTTAGGTTTTATATTTTTAGTCACATAATTAAAGAAAAAAAAAATCAAAATTCAAAATAAATCAGAATTTAAAATAAACCTTTACAGTGCTACATTACATCTTTTACTATATTTATATTAGGTATGTCCTTTTTTTTTTTTTTTTTTAATTCCGCGGCCAAGGCCGCGGCCGCTCTAACGTCCGTTGCCGGGCGTCTCTGGTTACTAGCAGAGGGTATGTCCAGTGGCGCCCGGATTAGGTATGTCCTGCGAAAATAACTATCGTAAATCAATATCAACGAGATTAACTTTTTGTTATTGGAAAAGGATTACCTACAAACGCAATTCAACAAATAATCAAACTACTTAAATAAAAAGAATATACACTATAAATAGCCAAAGTTACTCATATAGGTGTAATTTGAATTAACTCAAAGCTACTACATTAGATTAACGAAGAGAACGGAGAGATCTGATACAATTTTTCCAAATCCTTACCCGTCAATGCGAGATATCAGTAACTTCTACACCATGAATACGAATACGAGAATACTCGCTTAAGCTCACCACCAGGTTTTCTTCCATTAGCAAAAGAAAATGACATAATGAATAGTCTACCAAAACCTGTGCTACAACTATGAGTTTAAAAAAATATTTAAAAACAAATGAAAAGAAAAATCAGTTTCCCCTTGTTAGGGAAAGGCGCCCTGTTAGGACAACGGAATGTCAACATTCGTTTTTACAAATTTATAACGACTCATTAATTTTAAAATACACAAACAATTATATAAAGTAGAATATCAGAGATATGTGCATTCTCACCATCAATGTGCGTTAATAAATAATAATGAAAATAAAGCCACGTAGCAGATGGGTACTTGGTGAAGTAGAATATCATGTAGGATCAGCCTACTTACTCTCTCATTGCTGTCCTGGAAAGATTGGAGTGACCCAGGTGTCCCCAAAAAGAGGATTTAACTATTAAGACTTACTTATACGGGTTACAAAATGGGTGACCCTAATTACTCTGACGATCCAACCCTTATTCAAAGGTTTGGAAAACAAACATTTTTATTATGCTGGAAACATCATAATCATCATGCAGTCACAGTTAGATTTTTTTTTTTTTTTTTAATTCCGCGGCCCAAGGCCGCGGCCGCTCTAACGTCCGTTGCCGGGCGTCTCTGGTTACTAGCAGAGGGTATGTCCAGTGGCGCCCGGCGGACTTTGACCACCTCTGTGGTCTCTGTGGGTGTTTGGTCGGGACGAGAATCCCGCGTCATTGGGGTCGGGTTTTATCCCGCGTCAGTGAGTGAATCTGGTTGCGTGCTATGGGGAAAAGGCCCCGCAGCACGCAACCCTTCTAGCCTGCTTCTGTAAGGACGGTGGGTGGCGATCCCGCCGTCCTCAGGCCCCAATCATGGAGTACGATAGTCTTGGGCGTAGTCGCGTAGTCTGGGGCGGCCTGGCCGCCGACTACGGAACTCGGCGGGGAGGGTACGCTCCCTCTCCCTCCCGGCCGCCTCCTTCGCGAGCATGACTTGCTCGCAGAAGGACACGGCCGTGTTCCACCTACTCCCGCTGGATACCATGGCTTGAAGCATGGTCCCCAGCGAGAGGGTATCCACGCCCAGACCCACTACGAGGTCCCGGCGCTGACTCGCCCACGCTGAGCACTCCACCAACGTGTGGAGTGCGGTGTCGTCGTCGGAAACCTCGCAGTGTTGACACCGGGGTGTGACCTCACGATGCATGCGAAACAGATAGCTACCGAAGCATCCATGCCCGGCAACGATCTGCGTCGCACGGTACGTGAGGTCACCATGCTGCCTCTGCAGCCAATCGTCCATGATCGGTCTCACCGCCGCGATGATGGTAGCACCCCCCTTGGGTTGCTCAAGTCGCACCCTCCATGACTCCATGAGATCCTGGCGGAGTTGGGACCGCTGGTCCTCGATTTCTCGAGACGCAGGCCTGTGGTCCCGCTCCAGCGCCTCCTTGCGCGACCGATGCCTGCGTCACCTTGGGGACCAAACTTCGGAAATGTGGTCCGAAGTTCCATCGGCTATCAAGTACGATCCCTAGGTACTTCATCGAGGGCTTGATGCTGATGCTAACGCCTCCCACATTTATGCTGGAACCTTCGGGTGGACCGTTCCGAGGTCTGTGAAAACACAGTACCTCGGACTTGTGCAAGGCCACCTCCAGTCCCAGCCGCCGTATCCGACCCACGACTCGAGCAACACCCGTCGTGACCTTGAGTGCTGCCTCCTGGTACGTTGCACCCCGTGCCGTGACGAGGGTATCGTCGGCGTAGCACGTTACGCCGACGCCCCTATGCAACGCACCCCGCAGCACCCAGTCGTAGCCGATGTTCCACAGATGCGGCCCCAGGACCGACCCCTGCGGAACACGGCACGACACATCTCGCCGAGCTGGCCCGAACCAGCTGGGGAAAGCTATGGCCCTCTCCGAGAGATAGGCCCCGACAATACGACGGAGGTAGAGAGGCGTTTCGTGATACACGAGCGCCTCCCTAACGCAGCTCCATGGCAAGGTGTTGAACGCGTTGGCGATGTCAAGAGACACCGCCACCACCACCTTGCCCTGCGAGACTGCTTCCTCCGTCAGGCTCTTCACGCGCATGATCGCGCTCACGGTGGAGCGTCCCCGACGGAAACCGAACTGGTTATCCGCCAGGTCTGGCCCCACACTCGTGAGATGCTCGACGAGGCGTTCCGCGATAATTCGCTCAAAGAGCTTACACACCTCGTCGAGCAATACGATCGGCCGGTATCCGGACGGTGAGTCCACCGGCCGCCCCGCCTTACGGATCAGGACCAGTTTCCCCGTCCTCCACACCTTGGGAAACTGGCCCCTTTCGAGGCATGCGCTAAAGAGCCCCATCAGTCGAGGCCCGAGTTCGTCGAGGGCCAGGACCCATGCACGGCCAGGAATGCCATCGGGTCCGGGGGCAGTGATTTTCCGGCGTTTAAGCCAGAGTACTGCCGCACCTAGCTCCCCCACCCTGACTTCGGGTACATCGTCGTCGCTGGTGCTATCCGCGTCGGGCAGAGACGGAGCCATGCGCGGAGGGACGTGCTCCTCCGCGCTCGTCGGAAACAGGGAGCCCATGACCCGCTCCAGCTGCTGCGGCTGGAGACTCTGGGTCAGTGGGGGCGCCCTAGGTCGGAGTTTCTCCCTGACCTGTAGGTACGGGCGCCTCCATGGGTTCTGCTGCAGGGTCTCCAGGAGCTCCTCACGGGCCACCGTCTTGGCCCGCTTTATTGTCTCCTGGAGATTACCTTTAGCCTCCCTGTATGCCTGAAAAAGCTCCGCCTCTCGGGCTGCCGCGTTGTCTGGGCGGCGACGCCTCCGGCGAAACCTGGTGTACCGGCGGCGGGCGGAGATGCATGCTGCGCGCAGCTCTGCAATCTCCGGCGACCACCAGTACACCTACTTCCTGGCCGGTCTGGGTGTAACCCTAGGCATCGCCGCATCACAGATTTGCGACATGGCTCTCCTGAACCACTCCGCCTCGGCATCCACATCGGCAGGCCGGTCCGGCGCCGGAATCCAGGCCTGCACGATGGATGCCTCCAGGAGAGCCTTCCGATCCAGATGGTGAAGTGCCCAACGCGGATCCGGGGGATTTGCCACCGGCTGTGGGAGGTCAGGTGGGGGGACGACATCGAACCGGATGTACCGATGATCCAAGTGCGTCTTCTCACCCTCCTCCACGCGCCAGCCTGTAATACGGCGGGCGAGGTCAGGGGATGCGAACGTTACGTCCACGATCGATTCCCCCCCCCCCCGCCTCCAAAACGTGGCGACATTCCCCCGGTTGAGGACCTCCAGACCACGTGTTCTGGTCCAGTCCCCAAGAAGCCTCCCATTGTCCCTGGTTTCCCGGGAGCCCCTCGCCTCGCTCCAGGCGTTGAAGGCTCCCAGGAGCAGGACAGGGCGAGGACGGCACGCAGCGAAGACGACGTCGAGCTCAGTGAGCCATAGCTCAAACTGAGACTCGTCAATGTTCGGCGAGATGTAGGTGGCCACGACTGCCAACCTATCATAGTCCGCCGCAACACACCCGCGGCCCCTTGCAATGATCGCAAGGCGCGAGTTGTCTGCGGCGGACCCCCCAAAGATACAACAGGCCGAGCCGTCCTCGTCCACCGGGCTTCCCGGATGGACGTAGTACGGCTCGGCGACCACGGCCAAGTTTATGGACCACTGCCGGATGCTCTGGTACAGAAGATCCTGAGCAGCACGGTAGTGGTTCAAATTCACTTGCAGGATACGGATACGGGCGTCAGACATTAATTGACGTCCATAACCGCATCCCGCCGCGAAACAACTGGCCGCGCAAGGGCGGCACCCTCACCGCTCTCAGCAGACGGACGAGGTTTTGGCCTTGAGGCGGCGCAGGTTGTGCTGCCGACCCGGTGATCCGCGGTCTTGCCCTCCGCCTCGCATCTAAAGCAGCGAGGCGGGGCGTCACAGGCACTTGCCTTGTGACCGGGCCGGCTGCAGCGGAAGCACCGATCGCCCACGGTGACTTCCGCTGTACACTGCACTCCGACGTGCCCCACCACCATGCACCGGAAACATCTGGTTTCCCGGGCACGAAGGAGGTGCACCTGCGCCTTTAGGAAGCCCCTACGAGGAGGCTTCGTCCGTCCGCCACTTTCAGTGCCGCCGCGACGGGGCACTGGACGACTGTCATCCCGTGACCAGTGGAGCCGAAGGAGATATCTCCAGCCTTCACCTGGTCACGGGGGCAGCCGCCCGTCTCCACGACGGCGGAGACAACTTCCTCCGTCGTGGCCGCGTCATCCAGACCCGTGATGCGCAATGCGGCGCATTTGGTGGGTCTGGTGACGCGGACGGCTTCTTCGTCCAGCGCGACCCTAAGCTCAGCCGCTAGGGCGTCAGCTTTAGGGCCGCTGGATGCGCCAGAGACCTCGAGGAGGCGAGCCCCGGTGCGTGTCGTCTTGCACCGGAGCCCTTCTTGTATTTCGAGGGCCGAGAGGTTGACTGAGGACTTCACGGTCCTCAGTACGTCGGCGTACCTCACCCCTTTCTCCACACCTACCGTCGTCACCGTCAGGACGACGGCGGTGGAGCGAGGAGGGCGGGGCCTCTTCGGCGCCTTCGCCGCGGCGGCTTTGGCCGCTTTCTTGGCAGCCTTCGTCTTCCTTTTCTTGGCTCCTACTACTTCCCATCCCTCCCGTCCGGAGGGATGTAAGGAAGCAGCGGGAGCGACGATAGAGGAAGAGGAGGCGGCAGAGGTGCCACTCTTCTTACCGCGCCCCTTGGCCTTCCGCGCCTGGGCCGCGGTCTCGGCCGGCATCCGGCTCACCGAAGCGGACTGGGGCGGAGCGGGGCGGCGGACAGCAGGTGTGCCGCTAGGACCAGGAGCGGGAGCACCGCCAACAGCCGCCGCGTATGAAAACGAGGGGCGCGCTAGCGGAGGGCGGTACGCCCGGTCCTCCAGGACCGCGAGGCGCCTCTCGATCGCCGTCAGGACCTGCACCGTAGTCGGCACAGGCTGTGGCGGGGAGGCGGGCGCCGTGGTGGGCGCGGTCCTAGGCACCGTCTTCGGCGCTGGTCCAACCGTCAGAGGAGGAGGCGGCATGGGACCTGGAGGTGCCTTGACCACTGTGGTCAACTCAGCGACCTCCCGACGCAGATCTTCCATCTCCTTTCGGGAGGCAGTGAGCTCCACCTCCAGGCTCGCAACCTGCTTGTGGAGCTTCGCCTCCTCCTTTGTGACGCTCCGCCCGTGGAGCTTGTCAAGGGAGGATTGGGCTTCATCCACCAGTGAAGCCACAATCTTCTTCCTCCCCGACATGTTCTTACTCCCCCGCATGGCCGCGTTCATGCGGGAGAGAATACTCATGATCTCCCGCGCGGGCGGCACACCGATATCCCTGCGACTGCGCAGGGATGGTACAGATGACGGGGGTGGCGTCGGCGGGCGCACTCTGTAGGCGGCGCTGAGACGCGTGCGCACCGTCTTCACCGGCACCTCCTCCTCCGAATCGCTGGAGAGGAGGGACCCCCACCCAGAGCAACTAGTGCTCCGGTCGCGCGGCAGCCCCTCCTTCTCGAGGGTCCTCTTCTGCGAAGAAGAACGGCCCTTACCCTTCACACCACTGGGAGCCGACCCATCGTCAGTCCCAGTAGCAACATTTCCTTGGGGCGTCGACGTCGCGCTGCAACTAGGCGGCGCGACGCGAGCCCCCAAATCGATAGGCATAATCAGGTTCCGGGAATAATGCAGTAAGTCGTCGGCTGAGACTGCCCGGGGAAGGGCAGTGTCAGGACCGGGGGTCACGTCAGGCTTATTCATAATAAGCACAATTTCTTCTGTGTTGGCCACTCAAGTTCTCGATGTCGACGTTCGATCACCCAACTTGCCACTGCGTTACCGTGGTCAAGTTGGGGTCCAGGGCGGACGGCGAGGACGTAGTCTAATCTCTTGGGGCCCCGCCCCAGTCAAAATGCACAAAAATGATTATAAAGCATGCCTTTATAACCAAATGCATTAACTTTATGACATCGATACTACAGGGATCGTGGTAACGACGAAAAGGCACATAAAAACTATCATAAAACGTACATCTTCTGATTTATGAGTCAGCTGCATTAAAAGAGTTCTTAAAAATAGTATCAGATTAAAATTATTATTATTTTCCAATTTATTTCATGGTCTAAAGTATAAACAAACTTATTTACAATAAGAAATACATAATACATAACTATTTACTAAAATATTTACATTACAATATAAATGGATTTATAAAACCAATTTATGATTATTTAATAGTTCTATATAGATAATAATTCATACTAATCAATCGACAATTTAAAGATACATATAGATAAAAAGATACTTATACTCTTAAGTACGAGATGATAGTTTGACAAAAGGCTAAATAAAGTACCTATCTTTGTCGATTAAGGAAACTGAAACGGTTTACCAACAGTCGATTGGTCCATGAACCGTAGGTCAACATTATCTTTAAACCATAAACTTTTCGTCCAAAGGACTTTTCATCCACGAACGTTTCGCCAGCATTACTTTACGTCAGTGAATGCTTAACCAACAGAATTTTTTGACCAATAACTTTTCACCCAAAGAACAATTAGCCCATGGACTGTTCCCCAAGAGAACGGTACGTCAGTGAGTGTTAAGTTATCTCTAGAAGCAATAATAGCCTAGGGATATGACCGTTTGACGGTCAAGAGGACCGCGACTCTACTGAATCGGCCACTGAGAACCTTGGCCGTCAAAACCATACGGGGGTACCGCACGATCTCCGGAGAGGCTGCATGTTGGCTGCACCGCTGGTCCTCGATTTCTCGAGTCGCAGGGCTGTGGTCCCTCTCCAGCGCCTTGAGCCATTGAAACAATGAAGCAAGGGATCTCGCTTCTAGGTCCTATGGAGGGGTCCCGGCTAAGAGACATGCAACCCCTCAAGGTTCTCAGTGGCCGATTCAGTAGTCGCGTTCCTCTTGACCGTCAAACGGTCATATCCCTAGGCTAATTTGCTTCTAGAGATTACTTAACACTCACTGACGTACCGTTCTCTTGGGGAACAGTCCATGGGCTAATTGTTCTTTGGGTGAAAAGTTATTGGTCAAAATATTCTGTTGGTTAAGCATTCACTGACGTAGAGTAATGCTGGTGAAACGTTCGTGGATAAAAAGTCCTTTGGACGAAAAGTTTATGGTTTAAAGATAATGTTGACCAACGGTTCATGGACCAATCGACTGTTGGTAAACCGTTTCAGTTTCTCGATTAAGTGTGACGAAGGAGTTCGATTTTTGCTGAGCGCGTGGCTGGTGGCTTTTTAGGTTACCTCTGGCGCTCCGCAAAAATCGGGTTCCCAGACACTCACATACCGAACAACGTTTCTTGTCCTGCACCTGAAGCTAGTTAGAAATAACAAGTTCTTCTGTGCGCGACTATCAACTAATCAAGCATTACCATGACATTGGCGAAATCATCGATGAACTTCGATGGAGCCACGTTTTTAAAAAAAGAAGAAGAAGAAGTGGGACCTACCTTTACTGGAAAAAATGGGTACCTGTATAAAACACTTATCCCTCGATCTATCTTGTTGGGAAGAGAGATGTATTATGTGATTTAATGATGTAGGTATCTAATGGTTCGATCCTTTGCAATATTAATAAGTAAGAAAATTGCTTTCGATGTAGTATATATGTGGCGTGACCGCGTGACTCAAGCATATCAAATCATGGTTAATACATCAAAATTGTTTACCAACTCTCATATAAAAATAGTTTGTTCAAATACCTGCACCAACCATTTCTCTTGTTAGGTACTTATTCCTAAACAATTTTTCTTTCGTAATAATAATATGAAGTAAATGTATACTTTAAGGATTTGGTATGTCGGTAGCTTCTAACTTATGGTGCTATTACCTGAAAACAATTAAAATACCGGACCAAAATTATAAAGAAGTGGATAAATAGCATTTTAAATGTACAAAACCAACACGATAGTCCCTTGGTCCTAAATGGAACCGTGGTCTTGCATAGAAGTCTGGAGAAGGTACTATTGTGTCTATTATTTTTCAAATTTTCTGGAGATTTAGTTTGTGGTGTAAGTTACTTCGCGCGGGAATTTAACAAATATACATAGAAATTCTCTGGTATTCCCGAATGGATAGGCAGAGGTATGTAGAACGACCAGTGAATTTGTTTGTTGGTTTTACTGTAAATCGAGAATGAAAACTTATCCCACTCAGATCTTGCCGTACAAGCATTAGCAATCCTTACATCAAAACCGGCCAAGTGCGTGTCGAACCACGCATAAGATAGGGTTCCATACTTACCCCTAGAAGCTTCTAAAACTCCTGAACCAAAAGAGTTGTACCAACCGGTATAGTATTCCTTCAAACTTCATTACAAGGACTACCATCACGAATTTTTTCAGGTTCTTCTCGCCAGCCGTTTAGATTTTGGAGGGGAGAAGACGCTCTGTTTTCGAAAAACATGCTGTTCAAAGCTAAATATCTCGCAAATGGATACTTACATCAAAAAACCATCTATGCAACCTCTCAATGTTTTTAAAATACCTATCTAAT
The DNA here is from genome assembly GCA_963556515.1 of Nudaria mundana. Taxonomy (NCBI): domain Eukaryota; kingdom Metazoa; phylum Arthropoda; class Insecta; order Lepidoptera; family Erebidae; genus Nudaria; species Nudaria mundana. The sequence continues at coordinate 15,750,002 of OY748296.1, forward strand.
GATACCCCACACGATGGAATAGACGCGAAAAAAAAATATTATCTCTACTTTACGTGTAGAGGATCCAAAAAAAAAAATTTTTCAAAATTTTATTTTAGCACTTTGTTCGCGTAGTAAACATACATATTCCATTCAAGTTTCAAGTTTTTAGCACTAGCCGTTTGGAAGAGAAGTCGAAGACGGACGGATGGACATGTCGAAACTATAAAAAATTGTTGTAAAAGCTGTTGTATAAAACGAACGTTTGCACCTTCAGCCCCTCTTTTACGAGCCATCAGATTTAACAAATATTTGAAGAAAAAAATGGTACCAAATTGAATAACGTCTTGTAATCTTTTGAAGGGGGGGACGGGGGACGAGGGGCTTGTGGTCTAGTGGTAACCGACAATGTTAACACATTGCAAAGGTTAAGCAACATCGACTCAGGCCGGTCTTAGGATGGGTGCCCATTTCTTAAGACATTGAGACCCCCTCCGTGCCTCGGAGAGCACGTTAAGCCGTCGGGTCCCGGTTGTCATCCTAACATCTATGACAGTCGTTAGGGGTAGTTGGAGCCCTAAATCAAAAATCCGACCGGTCTAACTACAGGACTTCGATATCGCCCATGTGTTGTGAAGGTCAGATAGCAGTCGCTTCACGGAAAATATCGAAGTTCAGCCGAATCGCAGTTCAGCCGAATCGCAGTTAGACTGGAAAGCCGACCCCAACTGAGTTGGGAAAAGGCTCGGTGAATGATGAATATTTTGAAGATCAGATACCTAAATAGATGTCTTTCTCGTATATATCTATTTCAATTACCACATGAGGGTGACGCGCTCTCAATTGCTGTCAAGGTTTGAAATGGATAAGCCTTCGCAATAAATATTCAACGTCACAATTTAGATTTGGGGAAATACAAGGCTTAGGGTAGACGAAGAGTATCGATAAGACTCAAAAAAAATTCTGAAGGGATTTTATTTCTAAAAAGGATAATGCTTGAATGGTTATACCGATGTTCGGTTGATATCGATGTGATTTTGTGAGCACTCGAAATTCTGTGACGAATTTCTTTGGGATTCTTTGTCGATTAATTCAATTATATAAAATAGGTTTATGCTCGCACGAATAAACATTTTTGTATAAAATCATATTATTATTGAAAATTAGTAGTAGTAGTGTGTTTTCTATTCAATGTGAGATCTCACAACTTTATACCTCACTATATTATTAATACTTTTTTGTTGGTTAATTTAGTTGACACTAACTAGTGTTCATCATGAACCAGGATAAAATCTATATCTATTTACTAAATTTTTATATAATCTGTTTAACTAAATACGCGTGATTGCGTAACAAACATCTCCACAAACTTGGATGTAGGACTAGAATATTAGAAATATTATCGATGATATTCAGACTACTTATTTTACGTAATTATTTCAATTTAGTTTTCGTTTATGTTCGTAGATCATAGATACGCAGGTCACACTATAAGTTTTGCGTAACTTAAAAAAACAACATGTTAAAACCAAAATTTTATGTTTATTGCTTTTCAAAATACTCTCCTTTACATTTTAAACATTTTTTCATGCGACCGAACCATTTTTTAAAACAGGAGGACCACAGATCTGAAGGCATGTTTTCTACGTGCTGATTTAATGCTATCACTGCCTCTTCGAAGTTGGTAAAAATGAAACCTCTCATCAAATCGTTGATTTTGGGGAAAATAAAGAAATCACAGGGTGCTAGGTCGGGGCTATGCGCAGGATGGGTGACGAGTTGTACTTATTCGGAAGCTAAAAATGACTTTGTTTTGTTGGCCGTGTGTGAAGAAGCGTTGTCATGATGTAGGAGAACGCGGCTTTTGGGTCGTCTTTCGCGAACTTTTTCTTACACCCTGGGTAAACAAATGGTAGAATACCACTCGGCATTAACACTCTTTTGATCTTCAAGTGGAATTGTACATATGGGACCCGTAGCTGAGAAAAAAAACACGATCATTTTTTTACCAACGTTTCTCGCCTGCCCCACTTTTGTTGGCTTGTTCTCATTTTCAAATACCCATTCAAAACAATAAATCCATGTTTCGTCTCCTGTGACAATGTCATAAACAGCATTAGAATGTCCGTGGTCGTACTTCAGTAGCATCTGGTGAGCACCATTCCATGCGAGCCCGCTTCTGCTCCGCTGTCAATTCATGAGGCCAATGACAACAAAGTTTCCGAACTTTCAATTCTTCGTGTATAATTTTCTGGATTTGACTCATACCAATCCCCAATAGTCCTCGAATTGTCTCATAGGTAATCCGCGGATTTTCTTCAATTAACCGCTTAACAGTAGCCACATTATTTTCGTTGACGGCAGTTGAAGGCCGCCCTTCACGAAATTCGTCATGTAAAGAAACTCGACCTCTCTCAAATTCAGCAAACCATCGCCTCACGGTGCTCAAACAAGGTGCTTCTCTCCCAATAGCATTTTGAAGACGAGCGGCACAGTCTTGCCGAGAGAGAGAACTTTTAAAATCATAAAAAATCATCGGTCTAAAATCTTTTCGACTTAATAAACACATCAAAGTTCTACGTATGCAACGAAAATGGTTCGTTGCATACGTAGAACTTTGATGTGTGATAAAAAACAATTGACAAATTATTTCCCGCCAATTGTTTTTTTTATTACTAAGAAGGTTGCAACGTTTAAAAAAATATAACATTTGAAATTCAAATAGTTCCGATTAGCTAGAAGTGCAATACTTTTAGTGTGCCCCATGTATGTAGGCAAATTAATACACAGAATCAGATACATACGTCAAACTCATTTTATTTGTTTAACTAAACCATACATTCCCTTTCAATTTCACCTTTCTCAAGTTACTTCGACCGTCTTCTCCCAATCTGTTTCATGTTTTTATAGCCACCTTTCTAATACTTCCGACACGGAAGTTTAATTTAGATAAGTAAAAGCGGTTCATTTATTTCTAGTTTAAGAACAGACATTTGGCCGAAATTTTCATTTGCGTTTCTGCGAAGTGATTCGTACAATAACAGCTTACAGATTAATAATTTATAAATGAATAACACCGCTGATTTCGTTTTAATAATTTAAATGGAAAAGCCATGACATTATGTCTGGTGGATTAATTTTCACTCGAACACATTATAATGGATTATTATTGAAAACCAATTATTTTCAATTACAATATACATAATAAGAGATGAAAATACTATTTACACTTTCTAGAAACTATACTATACACATTAAAATCTACACTATATACAGGCGTCAAAGAACTCCTCCGCCTCGTCGCCGACTGGCAATGTTCCCAGAAGGCTGGCAGCATTGCCACGTTGTATGGCAATGCTTATTCTTTGAGCTAAAAAGTAACCAGCCTCCTGGACTTGAGTAGAGTCGATCATGAGTTTTGAGATGGTTTTAAAGAGTCCGCGAGCGCTCAGATCCCAAGGTCCCAGCGTCTCTACCCCCCAAACGGCTCAAATATGTAGTAATAAAAAATAATATATACAAATGCATTTATTCTCGACTAAGTACACACAGTACATACAAACGTTACACAGCGGCCCCAGGAAACCCCACAACTTCACTTTTCGAGGTGAAGTTCACAAACATCCGTGGACTCCATGCGAACCTCGATGCCGTCCACCATCACCTTGAGACGGCACGGCCCGCTGTGATGTTCCTCACGGAGACACAAATACGCCGCCCTGATGATACGTCTCACCTGTGTTACCCCGGTTATGTCATCGAGGAACAATTTCGAGATAAAGCCGGGGTGTGCGTGTTCGTTAGGGCGGATGTTTGCTGCCGCCAGTTGCGCTGCCTTGAGAACCCCTCCAACTCCGTCCTTTGGCTGCACGTGGACCATGGCTTTATGAGCCAGATCTACGTGTGCGTCTACCGTTCCCACACAGGGGATTCTGAGACAACAAAGCTCTTCCAGTACCTCAGCGAGACGGCTGATGATGCGCAGGTGTGGTTCCCAAACGCTGACCTAGTGTTTCTGGGGACTTCAATGGCCATCACATTGAATGGCTGGGTCCCTCAGGACTGATCATGCGGGTAGGGCCGCCCACGCGTTCGCTCTCTCCCACGGTCTGACTCAGATGGTATGCGGGATCACCCGGATACCAGACAGGTCAGATCACGCGCCCGCTCTGCTGGATCGACTGCTGACGAGACGCCCAGCCCAGTACAGTGTTTCCAGGCATTTATGGCATCGGTCTTATACAACACCTCAGAATCAACCAGTGTGTTAAAATGTTAAAATTATCCTGGTTAAGTCTTTAGTGCTGTGAACCGATGACAGAAACGCCGGTAGGCTAATATCATTAATTTTGCGGACGCCGAGCCCACCCAAGCGAACTGTTAGGGACGCCTGAAGCCAGGCCCGGTCATCCAAGGCCACATTTAAAATTTGACTGAGGGTGTTATGGATGATTGTGTCAACCTTTTCCAAAAGCTGTGGATGTTTCCAAAATGGTAAGGAGCGAAGTGCATGAGTAAACTGTGGGATATAAAGGCAAAATCTAAGTGTTGTAAAAGCCGTGTGAATATTTACATTAACTAATTTATTTGAATTTTCCTGAACTTTTGAATTTTATCCTCAATGAATGATGAGTAACCGTCTTCTAAAATCGGGGACCCTAGGAGGCATAGAGATGAATTGTCTAAATGTTTTATGTTTGGGGCCAAAGAATCAAATTTTTGCATTGTAGTTAGTTTGTCAGCTTTATCCGTAATGAAAATTTCACATTTGTTTGTGTTTAGTTCCAATCCAATTTTTTGAAATTCGTGTTTAATAAAAATGAGGTCTTGTAAAACTGTATTAACGTCTCCTCCTGGGGTTCCGTCAAGATACCAAACGTTAAATTTCGAATTTATTTGTTTTTTACTTGTTTATTATATATTGTAATTATTGTTAAATAAATTATTTTCGAATATTAATAACATTAAATAGGTACTATCGTTAATCCAGTTTATTGTATTTTGTTTTAATTAAGTACAGTTGGAATCAAGCGAGTATTATCAAATAGATAAACCAACATATTTATTTGATATGAAACTTATAAAAGGATAGGATTTGGATTGTATGGATTAAAAAATCGAATACAACCAAAATAAAGTTTTGGTATGACTTACGAGATTAATAAAACCAGCAGAGCTATTCTGTAAAATACTAATTTGATTTTGAATCGTACGGTGATTAAACTCATTTCGAAACAAAACTAAATTCATCTAGAAAGGGCATTCTGGACAGTTTTCGTACCCACTTGCAGAGTGAAGGGAGCTTCCATAGACGGCACCAGAGACAGGCAAATGCCTGTCTCTGGTGCCGTCTATGGAAGCTAATGCACTAATGCACTAAAAAGCAAATGACGTATTACTGAAATCAAGATTTATTTGTTGTTATCCTTTTTTAAGTGATTCCAATTTTGATTTAATAGTAACTGTACTAATAATAATAATGATTTCTTTTGTTCTAGGCCTGTCAGTATTTAGCAGAGCCAACAACTAATGAAGTAAATAATAATTATGCTTAGTAGCTATTTCACACGAATGCTAATTAGATTTTTGTTTAGTAGCTTGTGTACTCAAATGTTGAGCAAGTATTACAGTAAACGTAGTGATGAAACTGTTCCAGTGTTTAGTCAAATTGAACTAATAGGTAAAAGCGTATATGGGCGGCGTTTCATTAAAATCTGTGAGAGGTATAGAGGCCGTATATCAGACTATATTGTTTTCTATACTATCATTCTATGAAATAAACTTTGAGTTTGAAACTAAAACTAGTTGGTTTTGGGTGACATTTATTATATATATCTTAAGTATTCTTCTAATTTTTTCAAAAGTTTTGAACTTCACATACTCTTAGTAAGATTTTTTTATTGTCCATATCCAAGCTTCTACATTTACCTACTCAGTGAAATATAAAAATGTGCCATGGTAGTTAATTATTTAAGATGCAACGTAAATAGAACGGCTTGCAGATCCAAGATTTTGATTAAATAATTTAGGCTTTTATGAAAAGGTCCGTTTGATTAAGTTTAAAAAAATAACACATGATAGACGAAAAAACAACAATTGAAATTACAAGTTGTGAGTATGCTGTCAAAAAGTTTGTATACTTTTAAGCACGTCAGTAGATTTATAATAATGTGTGATAAATATGCTTTGCAGTGCATAATGCTTTTCAATGTAGGTGTAATGGAAACTTAAACTGGAGAAGTTCTGTACCATATCGTTATGTGCTCACGAGTTACAATAATAGTAAACTTCCAAGTTATTTAAATCCAAGATATTTAAATTCAAAGCGACTCGCAGAAAACTAACTTGCTACAAGCTTTTCAACACATCATGTGGATTTCTTTTATTAAGTTAACTTCGTTAATGAATACTTAGAAAATGAATATTATAGTTTGGGCGGCAGGAACCTTTTGGTAATTATTGACATAGAATTGAATTCCTATGGTTTTGTCACACGTATGCTCATGTCGCTTGCGAGCTTACTCATACCTACTTCTAATATATGGAATTCTATAACTTTAATCTAAACTAAAATCACAGACAATAAGTTCATTTATTAGCCAACTTATTAAACTTTCCGATAACCCATCCGGGTTTTCATCTGTAGTAGGTACCATACGTACGTGGACGGCCTTCGAATTTGCGTCTTTTGTTCACAACTCCAAACCAATATTTAAGAATCAATAAACAAAAAAAGTTTCTCATCTTGTGCTGGGCTAGAAACTAACTAAAGATAGTGTTCTATACGTGGTTGTCCTCTCAAACTACACCCTATGGAGTATCGCATTACCTCTCTTTCTACTTGTTAGAATATAGGTTTATTTGACCCCATTTTATATTCGTGCAAATTCCGACAATCGAAAGTATTCTTGAAATTTCATCGATAGATTATGCTGCATAGATTTTTATCTGTAGTAATAGTAACATATTAGATGAACATAGTATAGAATTATTGTTTAGTCTCTCATAATAATATGAATGCTAGAACACTCTCATGTTAGTGCTGTTAGCAACATTTTGATTTCATCAACGCCAACTTTAGGTAATAAAAACCAAGCATTAGGTTCCTATTATATACCTAGTTCTAAGATTTCACCACATTTATTAGTTATCATGCCCCATACTATTTATACTACTAAGGAAATTAGGTAATATTCATTGTCATTATTTGCGTGTTGCTTAAATAGTGTCGTGCGCAGGACGTATGCTGTCTTCTGGACCGTTGCTTCCAATATCCTCGGCGGAGCGCCCGCGACTGCGGCTGTCAATTTGCATTGCTGCATGCCGCCCAAGACGATCAAAATCCGGGTAGCTAGCGGAGCCCTGCCCGCGGTAAATCGCGGGCATGCTCCCACTGCCAATGCCGGTGTGCCGGTTGCGACCACCAAGTAAGCCGTAGCACGCTTACTAGGGTGTTACAAACGTCGCGTTTTACACGTATTACTGCTACGCACGCTACTCACACGGAGTTGTCACTTGCACCGGTATCACGACTTATAAATTACCTTTTTTGTGTTAGGTACTAAGTCCAAGACACATCAAAGACACTCCGTTGCAAGCGGATTTCGCTATAAATTTGATTGAAGCACAATATTAGCTTTTCGAATGACAAGACACGGCCCATTTTCGCTTGATACCCGTCACTGCGAATTAGCTGTTTGATTTGAGACTCCCTATGAGCTATGCTCAAACATTTGTTTATCTTGTATAAAATAAAATTTACTAGGTTCTATCCTATAGGTAAGTATATTGTTATTTTGATTGTATATGCAAGATGTTTTAGTTAGTGAAACCAAATTATAATGGACCTTGAGATCTTTCCCTGAGGCTATTGTAACCCTATTTTAAAACTCACTTAATGCACTAGTTAATAAAAAGAAACTACCTACACGATTATTAGACGTACTGAGATTACCGCATGTTTAAATTATGAATTGCCTGTATTATGGTTTACGATATAATTCACATCATCTGGTTTTGGGGAAACTATTTGTATAATTTACAATCGCTACATGACATATGTTGTCTTTACGGAAGTGTTACTATAGGCACGGTCAGAAAGACCATCCACACTATTGACTCTAGGGAACACAATGACATGGCAGCCAGAGGTTTGAAGCTTGCTACAACTCATGCTACATGTTAGTTCTCCTGTACCGTTTGTCTTTTTACCTAGTATCTCATGTAGGCAATAATGGTGACGAGGGCGCCGCTGACTTATCTACCTGCAGGACATCTGACCTCCATGTTAAAGGCTTGAGAAAAGCGGGTTGGTTTTCCACCGTCCTCACATAAGCAGGCTAGAAAGATTGCGTGCTGTGGAGTTCCTATGCACGTCATAGGTACTGACGTTTCGAGTCTTTTGGATTAATAACTACCCTGTGTTCCCTCGGTAGTTCCGTGGAGCTCTGCGGTACTCAGCTAGTGTTATCCTTAAACTTATATTGGTTATTAAACTATTATCAGTTTATGTTAACGCAAATTTCGTGGCGTCCTGGTATTTTTTAGTTGAGAGTTCCTCCTAAAAGGGAATAGCCGGTGGTTCATCGTGTCCACCAAGGACTATTCTTTTTGGGATTCATATTATAAAAGTATTTGAGAACTTCACATGTTTCAAAATATGTATAGTATTTACTTATGACTACCTCGGTGGCAGAATGGTACTATGGACGGACTGCCACGCTCGAGGTCTTGGGTTCGATTCCCGGGTCTGGTGGATAATGTATAATTCTCTTTAGAATTTTACCCAGATAATTATCCCAGAGTCTGGAACTTGTGCCCGGTAAATGGCAATAGGCTCGCCCCCTATTACATGGGACCTAACATAGCTGGCGAGATGTGGGTGTGTTTGCACACCTCTGCCTACCCCTTCGGGGAAAAAGGCGTGATGCTATGTATTTACTTACTTTGCCTAACCCTTTCGAAGAATCAGGCGTGAACGTATGTATGTTCGTAAAAACGTTTAATACTAAATAAAATTTGAATATTGCGTGATGAAATGTAAGCACATTCTTAAAATACATTCTCAAGTAGGTATGTGCTTTCTTTTCATCGTATGTCTTCAAGTCAAGGATAATTAATTCCGCTTTGTTGATTATTCCAACCTCCGGTAAATATGTATACATAAAGTTAGCATTTTGAGTTTGTTTATGTAATAAGTTTAGCATGTTGAGCATCACGAGTCACGCCGCGATGGGCGTCTTATTCGCACGCAATGCAATCATTTAATATTCATACTTCACTGACCCAAAACCCTCCTCGCTACTCTCAAGAGCATGTCAAATAACTTTACAAAATTAATCGCAGAAATGATAGTCTCAGGCTGGACTCGACCCAGAGGCTGTTCCCTTTCCAAGACGAACTAGATCGGGGCAAGACGAAATCGCATATTGTTAACGTAATCGAAAATTTTGAGGTCTGCAGCTAGTTTTTGTCAGTTGGTAGAACGTTCCTCCTTGAAAGGGAACAGCAGCTGGATTGAGTGCAGCTCAAGTCTGTCGTTTTTATGTATCCTTTTATATTATTTGACAAAAATACCACACTTCATTGCTTAGAAAAATATATTATCAATAGCATGTCATAGAATAGTTCAGATATACGATAGAAATTTGAGTCGGTGATTTTTCCAATTTCACTGTAACTTCACAGAAAACGGATTATTTCCAGGGTTTGAAAGCACTGCACGACAAACGATATTACACCATCATTTATTTCTTATATCTGTTTTAGGTATATTCCAGTAGTCAAAACCAAGATGCAGTTATTTTTTTTATTTAAAAATTTAAATTTAAATATTTTTACATTACAAAAATATTTTGTAATGTAAATAATTTTAGTATATAATTATGTATATTGTAATTCTTATTGTAAATAAATCTTACTAAAGGTAAAAAAAAAAGATGCAGTTTAAAATAGGTTCCTAAAAATTATATATTACGTATTAAATGTTCAAGTTTCGAGGGTATAATATATTACCTATATTATTACGATAGTAACTATGAGCTCCGTTGAACTCTGTCTCAAATATCTAGGTCACCGATGCAGTCTCTCTCATGTCTATTTATTACCTTAATCTAAATGAAATATGCTCCAAGGAGAAAATAGTTTTTAGAAAATTATAGTACTCCATGTACTTTAGCAGATTTTAGTCCTTTTTTATAATATACCTGGAAATGTTAGTAATTTGGTCAAAATGTTAGTATTTCAGATTGTAATGTACTCGTATGTAGAAATAATGGACTATGATAATTTGTTTGACGCTTCAAAAAGATATCCAATAACTTTTTCTGGATCATTTTTAATGGGTCTTCTTCAAATATTATGTGTCATAACTCGAAGATTATGTTTGAATAGTGATTTACGTTCTTTTTATTTTATACTAATTATGTCTGTTGACATGAACATAAGACAAGAAACAATAAACTTAAATAAGTTACCAAAACTGGTTCCCCTGGGCAGAGTGCCTATAACACAGGCAGTATTCCCGCGCTGGATTACTAAGGACAGTCTTTGCGCGAGAAAGCTTGCTGAGTTCCATTATTATTAAGTCTTTTTGTTAGTGGAAAATCAGTTCCATTTTGTTTATTGTCTATGCCTCAATTGTAAACTTATGTTTTTTAAATACTTTTATATTTTTGTTACAGCATACGCGTTGGTCGCATACCCACACTCAGAGCTTGGAGTGCGAAGAGCAATTATTGGCTCGATGTAGTCGTCCACGGGTCAACTCCGCCATCTTTGTGTCAGCTGAACCTGCTGGATTTCCAGGTTTTGATGCTGGCGAGTTCCTAAGACGACATGGTTCCCAATCTACATTATGTCGTAAAGCGAGGTTCGAAATTATTTGTATGTTGTAAGGATAGAAGTTATTTACATTACAACTTTAGGAAGAACATGTTATTTTAAACCATTACATTTATAAACATATCTATGGGTAATTTAAAACTCACGTTCTCGTTTGTGCTTTTTAGGGTTCCGTAGTTCAAGTCTCGGAAACCTTTTAGTTTCGTCATGTCTGTCCATCCGTCTATCCGTCCTCTGCTTACCTCCCAAACGGTTATTGCTAGAAATATGTTTTTTTTGTGGACATGTAGGTACTTTTTGTGTATTTCTCACGCAAACATAGTGCTTCAATAAAATAATAAAACTTGAAGGAAAACTATAATGGATCAGATAACTCTGTTAGTTCAGGTTATCCCCAATTCTATGCGTGGCCCGACATGAACTTGGCAGGTTTATTTCTTCTAAGTTGCACATTTGATTCGTGTTATTATTTAATGTGACAAATATTACAGGTCAGCTGATAACATACCTTTGACAGCATTGAGCGACTCATCAGAGAGGCTATGTAACAAACATCACATAGATGAAACTATAAATGAAGAAGTAAGCAAATCCGACGATAGCAGCAGTGTTGAGACTGTTAGACATTTTGGTTTACCGATACTCTCGGTATCCGGTCCGTCACCTCCTGATGAAGATTACGACCAGATAGATGAATATCTGTAGCATTTTCATACTAGTTTCCAGCTCAAGTATGTGCTGGAAAAAGTGAGACCTCCTTGGCCTAGCCCTGCACATAGTCCCAATGATGATGACTAGAATGGCATAGCATGCACTGGACTACTCACTAGAAACGTTTCCCCTTTGTGATATTGTGTGTTCTTGAGCGAAATCCTCAGAATTTTGGCTTACATCGAATTTCAAAGACTTTATGCGAAAATTCTCTGCGTGTTTGTTTGTGTGTGTCTTACTTGTTCCGGGACCATAGCTCTAGAATGGTGTGTTTTATTATACCTAATATTAATATTTTTTGTGATTTATCTCCCTTAGCTATTGACTACTAAGATATTTATGAGATTTAGTAAAATAGTATTTCACATCATAGTGTACGGACTGCACAATAACTTTACTAAAATTAATAATTATATCAACAGTGCCACTTTTGAATTAATTGGAAGTGTCTATATATAAAATTTTACAGTAAGCAACTATCATTATAAGTATATCTAAGATTATGATGTATCATACTCGTAATAATCTGCAGTGTCTTAGATAACTTCGTTTATTATAGCTGATATTTCACTGTGAGTGTAATTATTAAGTAAGTATTCTAGTTACTAAAAAAATTATATTGCAATTTAATAATATCTACCTGTTTATAGTGTTATAATGTAGTTGTAGAATCTGTGAAAGATTTGAAGGTTGAATTTTGGTCCAATGAAATGTATTACCTGCACATGGTGTGTTAGTGTGTAAGAAACTTTTGGTATGAAAGTGTATCTGTAGAGGTATATTTTAGTCAAAACAAGCATCAGAACATTAGTCAAATGTTTAAACAAACTCATTAAATAAACACAAATATATTGAAATTAAAATAACTTTGGAATAAACTAGCATTTTTTGAAGCAACATTAAAATACAAAGTTAAATGCACTTATAAATCTGTATTTTTGCAAGTCAATTAAAATAAATATTAATGTTTGACTAATTTTTTTTGTAAATAGATTTAATGAAAAGCTATCTAAATAATTAATGAAACTAGCCCAATAATGTATTATATTATTCTTTTTATTTTTCTTGTCAAATGTATGAGTCTGGTGATTGGGGACCATGTGGACAAACTTGTCAATGTAGGCCTTAAATCCAAAATCCATGATGAAATTTAATTCAAGTTAATTCAAAACTAAGACTAATAATTCCCTCCACTACTTATAGAGTATCTTTCATCCATTTTACATTTTTATTTTGCACTAAAACAACTATTTGCTTAAAAATATGTAGCTTTAAAATTTTGCACAACTCATTTGGGTTTTTTGAGTGCAATTATTACTATTTTTAAAGTATGTAGATCCAAACCATTAACGTTGAATAGAAAAGGTAACCTATTAATATTGATTAAAGCATTTTATCTATATTTATTTAATAAAGTCAATTGAAAATACATCATCAATTACCTAAATAACTCGTCCCGGACCGAACCTGGCGGAAAGGTGCCCAGAACACTAAAGCCGTGTTACTCCGCTGAATGGCGATGGCCAGTCTTTACACCAGCTACGCCCCGGAGCAAGAGTCACCTGTTTTGTCATTTTATTAAAGTATAACAATCCTTTTTATTGGTTTTTAAATATAAAAAAAATAAATAAAAATATACAACAAAACAATTATTCTTCACGTAGATTAAGTATAAAGCATTCACGTAGCTGTAATTATTACGTCAAATTTTAGAATTAACACTACTCTCTTATGCATTAATGAATTCGATAGTATAATTCATGAAAAACTAATTCATACTGGAATAACATAATCTTATTTAGCATAAAAATAAAATTCAAAAAAAATATTTCTTGATTCAACGATACGAATTCGAACAAGAAGCATATCTGGATTTTAACTGAAATCTATCTGGCGAACACAACAATAAAATATAATGTATTTTTTGAAAGATTAATTACAATGATATAGTGTAAAAATAGTACTATTTTTCGTTGTCATAATCGATGCATGATTGAAGTTGTCTTGTGCCAATACTTTGTGAATATCAGATACTGGATTGTTTTTTCATTTATTTAGGTACTCCCAAATATGATTGTAATAATAGAAAAGAATGATAATAAATTATATAATTATTAATATAGCTGCCCTATGAGCATGGCAGTGTCGACTTAAATTCGATCGACGTGTTTAACCAATATCGCAAAAGAAAATCACGTGAACGGGAACACTGAAACATTTTTCGAAAAATTTCCGCGATATGTGGTTATTGACGCTGGCTGTGCTTACCCTGCTGGAAATGTTTTGAATATTAATTTAGCAATAAATTTTGTAAAGTAGTACCTACCTATATTTAGCAAAACATAATTATCTACTATAATATCATTATTACTAATTTATTTATCTTGTAAACATAGTGTAGCTTTTACATGATATAAATAGCGAGCATAGTGTTTTACATACTGAAGTTGTACATATCTACGAATGAACACGATTATTATTATATAAATGCTCAGAATGCTAATGTACATAAAAATCTATTAAGTATAATATATTGTACAATTACTATTTACATCCTTGCGTCTATTTACTATCACAATGAGAATAAAACTTAAAAAACTAATAATTTGTTTTATTTTCCAATATCTACCCGAAAAATCGTATAACTTATCTAATGTTTTGAAAGATGGTCAGGTTAAAAATATCAAGGAAAATTGAAGTACATAGCGAAAGAAAAAAGTTGAAGTAGAAAGTGCAAGTGCTGCTAATTGACTCAAACTCAAACTCAATAATATTTATACGTTATAAAATAACACGTATTAACGTCAGCACATAAGAATAAGTCAGACTCACAAAGCAACGGGTGGAGCCAAAGAGAAAAGAGTCTTGCACTAAAAGCTCCATGCCACTCTTTTTCAATCATCAGTAACTACATTTATAGTACAATACACACAACGTATCCAGTAAGATGCTGCAACTAATATACCACGGTACGCGTTTAAAAAAAAATCATTTGCAACTGCCTGAATTACAATATACAAAAATTATTTATTTATCATCTTCCTATTTAATTTAACAATTACAATAAACATAATAGTACATGAAAAAATACTTTTTACACTTACTAAAAACTATAATATACACATTAAAGTTTCAAATTTTGTATGATTTGCTACAAAATGTACGAAATGTTACAACAATGTAAGTTTTACGAAAGTTTAAGAAATGCTAATAAATCAAAATCTACACTATATACAGGCGTCAAAGAACTCCTCCGCCTGGTCGCCGACTGGCAATGTTTCCAGAAGGCTGGCAGCATTGCCACGTTGTATGGCAATGCTTATTCTTTGAGCTAAAAAGTATCCAACCAGGTCTTGAGAAAAGTCGATCATGAGTGTATCCATTCAAAGTGTATCTGCATAATAATAATGTCAAAATGAATACTGTGACTAAGCTAGATTTCAACATTTCTGTATGCCAAACTGCACACAATTTATGTACAATTATGTCGAGATTGCATCTATTTACCATTTTCACACAAAGGGTTTGATGGAGTCGATAAAGTGGTAGGTGTCTCATTTTAAAAGCTTGAAGCGGATACATCATAATACTTAATCTTAGTCCCTAGTAAAATCGGAGTTTAAGGTTTTCTATTTTCATATTTATTTCATAAGTAGAAGTAAAATAAAATAATAAAAGCAAATTAAAAAGTTGCAAATTCAGGACTGCGCCAGTATTTTATATTCACGACGTTGTCCTGCAAAAAAAAGAACCAAATTGTGAATCTAAACCATTCTCGAATCCCCTTGAACACATAAAAAATTTCATCAACATCGGTCCAGCCGTTTAGGAGGAGTTCAGTGACATACATACGTATAGTAGAATTATATATGTAAAGATAATAACCTAGGTATTAGATACTTGTACTATAAATTAACTTAAAAGAGACGCTGAATTTATTAGTTTAGTCACGAAGCTCTTTGAAATCAGCTTTATCAGTGTTTGAATCTGAAGTTGTAAAGTACTGCACTGCAGCTGAATCAATAAATACATAGGTATCATAATTATGTAAAATTACATTATTATTCATTGCGTTCTTTAACTTTATGGCAATTAATCAAAACCTGTCTGTTTCGAAACGACATTAAAATTTTCTCTTCTTAGAAAATCAAAATCCCATTCAAAGAGAATATGATGTGCCACGTACTCGTAGGAGTTTAATCGGCTTCAAAATCTCATTACGTTCAGCTCATGTTCGTGATGTCAAGCCCTGTGACATAGAAAGAAACGTGACTAGGAATTGTAATGCGGGTTAACCGATATCGGTGCGGTGGTTCGCTACCGGTTAGGCTGCTTTTACACGGGCGTTCTTTTTCACCGGACAACGCACTGGCGAGGGGAGGTCGATATGCATTCGGTGCAATTTGTTCGCCGGACCTGTGTCCGGTGCGAGTAAAAGCATTTATTATAAACCATATACCACCGTGAATCCGGTGAACATAACGGTCCATTGACGACGTAAAACAGCCTTTAGTCTAAAGAACGATCTAGAAATTGCTGTTTTAGATATCCCTGGTTCGATGTTGAATCAAATATTTGTTCCAACTTTATAAAAGATTTATTGGTTTGACTGCGGTACAGTTAAGGAGACAGAATTGTTTGTTTGACTGTATTGAACAGGCTATGAAACTTCAGAAACGATTACAATTTTTTTCCACTGATTATGTAGAGACATTATCTCTGAGTACTATAGGCTTTTTTTATTCAAGTAAAATATTGTGTTTCCGTGGTAATTAGGAATTAGAAAACTATTTCACGCTGGCGGAGCTGTGATAATTAGCTAGTTAAATACATAACAAGTAGATATGTTGTGTTAGTTATCTAGTAGAAATAGTATAAAGTTTACTTAATTTGAAACTAGAGATAGCATTTTGTTCATTAGACTTTTTTTTTTTATTTCCTCCCCTACGTCTATTGCTGAGCGGCCCTGGTATGTAATTACTATAGTACTAAGTATGTAAGTACTATTCGCTATTCTGTGGCTCTAGGAAAAATTTCCAGTGGCGTTCGGCGGCGGCAGTGTTTAATACACCTAAAAACATTTTTAATATCTGTATTAAGTTTACGCTCACGTTGTAGTGTAAAATAGTATGAATTTTTGTATTGTATTTGCAAAATGTTATACAGAGCATTTCGTAGTCTCTGTGTGTTCACTTTGATATCATAATTTACCTACAACACCTAGTTCCATTTTGGTGCGGAAATTTACAAGGAAATTATTTGAATGAAATATTTGGTTATTTGCGCTAACACCTTGTCTTTCCTTCCGCTCCGGATTCTGAAGAAGTTAGATACAAAATTATAGGCATTTTCTTATTACCATTTTCTTACAAAATTATAGTCCGAAAGAAATACCATTTGTATTTATCATGTCTACTAGTCTGATTACGCGTTATAGAACAACAATTTATGTGTTATTCTTATGGAGCTATTTCTAAGTAGAAATCGCGTGTCTTTACATTTAATAAAGTTATAAGTATACGTGTATAAAGATGTCAGTTGGCGATATAAAATGATTACTAAACGTATTCTTTATTTTATTTTTGTCTGTCTTTTTTTAAGCACAGAATGAACTTTAGGTGCTAATTTGTGAACACTACTGGAAATTCTTCCTAGTAGTAGTAGTAACCAGAAGTGCTCGGCAATGGACGTGGGTAAATTAAAAAAAAGAAAAGGTCCCTAGAAAGTACCTATACCTGTGGAAATCGTATGCAACGGAGCACCATTTAGTGCAATGGCAGAAAATACTTTATACCGTCACAAGTGTGTTATCAAAACTAAGAATAAATATATATGAATATTTCACGTCGTTTTTAGGGTTCCGTACACAAAGGGGTAAAATAGGAACCCTGTTACTAAGACTCCGCTGTCCATCCGCCCGTCCGTCTGTCACCGGGCTGTATCTCATGAACCGTGATAGCTAGAAAGTTGAAATTTTCCCAGATGAAGTATTTCTGTTGCAACTATAACATTAAATACTAAAAAACAGAATATAATAAATATTTAATGGGACTCCCTTACAACAAACGTGTTTTTTTGCAGTAAGTGGTACGGAACCCTTTTTTAAATAACCGACTGACATTATTTTCAACCGACTTCCAAAAAAGGAGGTTCTCAATTCGTCGGTACGTTTTTTTTCTTTTTTTTTTGTTTGTTACCATTGGACTGGGTGAACTTTTTTGATTTTTTTTTGAATTTAGAACTACTACTTCCCAACTGGTCCTATTTCAATTTGGTCCCATTCCGATAATTATTTGGTTCTATTTCGGTAATTTGAAGTCGGTTGTTGTGTAATTTATAGACTTGTATTTTTGTTACTTTAGTATCTCTTAACAATAACTCCGACTAGAAGCTTATTCACCGTAAATGCAATTACTACGAACAAGCTACCTGATGTAACTTTTGCAACATAAGTTCAGTTGTTTTGGAAAGCATGTCGAATTCCATTGTCTCATTAAGAGTAAGTATTACAACATTAGACAACCCTTGAACTTTGATAATTACATTGTGTTAATACAATTACATTTAAAACTAAACTTTAAATGATGTTATTGTACACATACAAATCAAAAAAAATCACGTCATTATCCCGAGATGCAAAACAGAGGCGTTTATTAGGGCCAGTATAATGCCGTTGCCGGGTGCTTTGGGTATATTTGCCAGAGCCTTCTCCATCAGTCCGCAGGTGCATCACCCGCAGGTGAGAATGAGGTGATCCCTGTAAAACTATCACGTCACACTATAACATGCACACAATGAAAAATATCACGTCACGTGCTGACAGCATGCATAATAAATAAAAGATCACGTCACGATAACGCCGCTTCCTTCATGAGCGTAACCACGTTCCACTTCCTGCCGCTTGAGACCATGGCTCGTATCATAGTCTCCAGCGAGAGAGTATCTACGCCCAAAAACACAACGAGGTCCCGGCGTCGAAACACCCACGCCATCAACGTGTGGAGTGTTGTGTCTTCGCCGGAAGCCTTGCAGTGTTGAACCTGGGTGTGACCTCACGATTAATGCAGTGCAGATACTTACCGAAGTACCTATGTCCGGTAATCATCTGTTACATGCGATTCGTAAGTTCACCATATCGCATCTGTAGCCACCCCTCCAGAATCGGTCTCACTGCCGCAAAAGTGGTGTTGTTCCACGTTGGTTGTTCAAGTCACACCTTCCATGTCTCCTTGGCAGGTTTGCGACTGGTGAGCCTCAATTTCTTGAGACGCATACCTGTGATCCCGCTCCAGCGCGTTCTTCTGCTATTGAAAAAGTGACTCAAGGGGCATCGCTTCCAGGTCTCATGAAGGAGTCCCTGCTAAGCAATCTGACATGCAATCTCAAGGAAGATCGCACAGAACCCTCTTATTATCCTGACGACCAGGGTATTCAAAGGTTTGTGTAAAATTGTTGCCGTTGCCGGCCGTCAGTCTTCCCGCCCATAGAGGATTCGTGCCAAAGCGTGGCTGCTGCTGCCGTCACTTTGAGCACCAACCTTCGGGGTCAGAAACTCCAACGGCGGGAGTACGAGTCCCAAGTACTTAATCGACGGCTTGATGCTAATGCTACTCCCTACATTTATGTGAAAACATAGAGCCTCGGACATGTGCAGTGCCACATCTAGACTCCATCGCAGCGCCGAATCTGACCCACGACTTGAGCAACACTCGTCGTGGCCTTAGGACTGCTTACTGATCCGTTACTCCCCGTGCCAAACATACGCAGTATAAAACTAAAATTTAATTTTAATAGGTAGCTTGAACATATTAGAGCGACCTAATTAAATTTTCCTAGAATTTTCTCATTCTGCTACTTCGTTAGTATACTGTAATTTAATCATTTATCATGAACAGGGGCTCGTGGTCTAGTGGTAACCGACAATGTTAACACATTGCAAAGGTTAAGCAACATCGACTCAGGCCGGTCTTAGGATGGGTGACCATTTCTTAAGACACTGAGACCCCTCCGTGCCTCGGAGAGCACGTTAAGCTGTCGGTCCCGGTTGTCATACTAACATCTATCTATGGCAGTCGTTTAGTTGGAGCCCTAAATCAAAAATCCGACCGGTCTAACTACAGAACTTCGATATCACCCGTGGGTTGTGAAGGTCAGATGGCAGTCGCTTCACGGAAAATATCGAAGTTCAGCCGAATCGTAGTTATACTGGAAAGCCGACCCCAACTGAGTTGGGAAAAGGATCGGTGAATGAATCATTTATCATGAACCAGTTTCTTGAAAATTAGAAGTAGGTACTCGTATTAAGTATTTCCTATAAACAGTTACCTATAATGATGGACAAATTATTATCAATTTTACATACGAGTACCTGCTAGTTAATGAATTAATAGAATGTATATCTCAAGATTTCTTGTTCGATTTAGAGCTCTCTCAATTTGCGATGTGGACGTTAGCCTCACCACGTAAATCAGCCAATTAATATAAGTACATTTTGTATCAGACACATGTTGGAAGATAAAACATCTCAATATTTGACGCGCTTACTTTCAGTGTTTTTTTTTCCTATTTCCATAAAAGTCCCTATCTCTCTCTCTCTCTCGGGAAAAAACTGGAAATATATGAGACCATTTTTGGTTCCTCCTGTCACCTAAGCTACCCATTCTAATGGGCTTTCACGATGCTTGAGTACCTACACATTTAGCACCAATGTCTCCTCTACAATTAGAAGAGTAGGTACAAATAATGTTCAATTAGGTAAATATAAATTGTCTAGTATTTAAATTGTATGTTAGAATACGTTCTTAAAGGTTTCTTCAAGGACTTTCTCTAACAAGGGCCTCAACTTAAGATTTTGTTACGACTCAATAAACAATCATCATAAAGGAAAGGCCGTAAGTGTCATAATTACTATCTGTATCTGGAATCTTAATCGTAATATTGATTTGATTACCAAGGTCTATGAATAGACATAAGAATTGCACTACAATAGTGCATTGTAGCGTGATTCCTAACCGCAATGCAGCGTTACTATCTTTGAAGGGCATTGCAAATCCTGTAAGTTACCTTGAAAATACAGCTTATATTTCTACGATCTTTTAGACTTTTATTTAGTAAAATGTCTTCTTCTGAAGCTGTCTGAGGTTTATTTTCGTTAATTTGAATCTGATTCAAAATCAAAGATTCATTTAAATTACCCAAAAATACTCTTAAATCGGTTGTATTAAACATGCAGAGCACCTTTCTACCCTTTTGCACTTAAAACCTTCTGATTGTGACTAATGACTGAAAGGTCGTATTGTGTATAGCCGTAGGCTAACTTAAAGCTTCAGCTCGTGTTTCCATGTTAGCTATTTCGTGAATTATTTAAATCCCAATGGTTCGCGCAATTGTGCGGTTTGAAAATTGTGAAATTACGTCTCAATTTCGTTATACAAATCTAGTATAAAGTAAAGCATTAATATAACATGCCCAGACCTTTGTAGAAATTATTAGATAAAAATAGAGAGCTGAACATTATCCCTACTTGACTTCATCCAAAATAGAGCACAAACTGTATGAAGATCAGATAGATCAGATATCAGTATAAAACAAAGTCGCTTCTGCTGACTGCCCGTCGCTATGTATGTTCAGATCTTTAAAAGTACGCAACGGATATGATGCAGTTTTCTCCAATGGATAGTGTGCTTCTCGAGGAAGGTTTTAGTGTATAATTTGTCCAGCGGGCGAGACCTAATTGCTAATTAAAAATAAACATTTGAAAGTGAGAAAATAAAATAGTAGATTGTATGATAAGGGAGTGATATATTATTGTCGAAGGCGCTCTTTGGAATCCAGAGCGAAGCAAAGTATTATAGAGGAGAATCCCGAGCGCAGCGAGGGTTTTTAAAGTAGGTAAGTCACCTGAGAAAAGTAATTTTATTCTCGAGGCATCAATATCTTTAGGCGCACTTATGTACGAACAAAATGCCATAGAATTTTTGAATAGAAGTGATGAAAAGGTTTTTTTGATGTTTATTACATAAGTACGAGTACTCAAACATGCGCTAGGTCACAGATATAAGAATACTATGTGTTGAATGAAAATCATAGAGTATTTCCCTTATTGGGATACTGTGCGGGGACATTGTGATTCTGCTTTCACGTCGAATTTAAGAATTAGAAAACTATTCCAGTGCAGATTCGCAGACATTCGCTAGTAAACATTAAACGGTTGTAACTGCAAATCACGTCAAAGTAATGAAAAAGTCGCATCTGGCAATCTAGAACCCCCCAATTTTATGGTACAAGAAGCTTTTGTGCAATATAAGGTCGTAAAAGGCACGTTTTACAACTGAGTTTATCGCATTCCTAAAGTGGTAAAGAGATGGCGGGCGCCCACAATAAGATCGTGGAACCGATCGTGCTTTGCTTACGATTTCATTTTACTTTAACGGTTATTTTTTAGGCATCGTTTTGGGAATTATTATGGGTATTTGGTCTTTATTGGATGGGTTGGTCTTTGCCAAACGAAAAATGAAACACACATTGTCGACTGCCTCGATGGCGCAGGGTATGCGACTGGCGTCCCTGAAGTTCCAGGTTTGATTCCGGGTCGAATCAAATTATTTATGTGATCCACAAATATTAGTTTCGGAGTATAGGTGTTTTCTATGTATAATATGTATGTATTTAGAAATATATAAGTGTTTATCAGTCACCTAGATCCAATAACACAAGCTTATACATGTACAGGCACACTAAAAGTTTTGCACTTCTAGCTAATCGGAACTATTTGAATTTCGAATATTACATTTTTTTAAACTTTGCAACCTTCTTAGTAATAAAAAAAAACAATTGGCAGGAAATCATTTGTCAATTGTTTTTTATCACACATCAAAGTTCTACGTATGCAACGAAAATGGAATTAGGTCGAAAAGATTTTAGAGCGATGATTTTTTATGATTTTAAAAAATTCTCTCTCTCCGCAAGACTGTGCCGCTCGTCTTCAAAATGCTTTTGGGAGAGAAGCACCTTGTTTGAGCACCGTGAGGCGATGGTTTGCTGAATTTGAGAGAGGTCGAGTTTCTTTACATGACGAATTTCGTGAAGGGCGGCCTTCAACTGCCGTCAACAAAAATAATGTGGCTACTGTTAAGCGGTTAATTGAAGATAACCCGCGGATTAACTATGAGACAATTCGAGGACTATTGGGATTGGTATGAGTCAAATCCAGATAATTTTACACGAAGATTTGAAAGTTCAAAAACTTTGTTGCCGTTGGATCCCTCATCAACTGACAGCGGAGCAGAAGCGGGCTCGCGTGGAATGGTGCTCACAGATGCTACAGAAGTATGACCACGGACATTCTAATGCTGTTTATGACACTATCACAGGAGACGAAACGTGGATTTATTGTTTTGAACCCGTAAAAAAACAGCAATCTTGTGAATGGGTGTTTGAAAATGAGAACAAGCCAACAAAAGTGAGGCAGGCGAGAAACGTTGGTAAAAAAATGATCGCGTTTATTTTCTCAGCTACGGGTCCCATATGTACAATGAAGATCAAAAGAGTGTTTATGCCGAGTGGTATTCTACCATTTGTTTACCCAGGATGTTAGAAAAAGTTCGCGAAAGAAGACCCA
Organism: Nudaria mundana; assembly: GCA_963556515.1. Classification (NCBI taxonomy): domain Eukaryota; kingdom Metazoa; phylum Arthropoda; class Insecta; order Lepidoptera; family Erebidae; genus Nudaria; species Nudaria mundana. The sequence goes on from OY748296.1 coordinate 15,773,154, forward strand.
AAAGCCGCGTTCTCCTACATCATGACAACGCTTCTTCACACACGGCCAACAAAACAAAGTCATTTTTAGCTTCCGAAAAAGTACAACTCGTCACCCATCATGCGCATAGCCCCGACCTAGCACCCTGTGATTTCTGTATTTTCCCCATAATCAAAGATTTGATGAGAGGTTTCACTTTTACCAACTCCGAAGAGGCAGTGATTGCGTTCAATCAGCACGTAGAAAACATGCCTTCAGATCTGTGGTCCTCCTGTTTTAAAAAATGGTTCGATCGCATGAAAAAATGTTTAAAATGTAAAGGAAAGTATTTTGAAAAGCAATAAACATAATATTTTGGTTTTAACATGTTGTTTTTTTAAGTTACGCAAAACTTATAGTGTGACCTACGTATTAGCTTAATTTGGGCTAGATGACATTATGGAAGAGTGTCCAAAAATATTTATGAAAAAAAAATCTTTAAGTGAGGCCTTGTTTTAAGGAAATAATCTAAAATATTATAACTTTGACGACGCACGCTCCCGTTCCGTTAGTTACTTTCTAGTGAGAATTTGAAACTAGACAATTACTCCAGGTAATCACTCTAAACTCAATGTAACCTACAGTTTACAAAGCGACAGTTATTGTATGATAACATTTTTGCCTATCTAAACGTCTTATATCAATTTAAGATTAATTAGGTATTCAATGTTTAACAAAACACCACTGGTTAATTAAGTAGACATGTTATCGACCTAAAATTACTGAGTAAGGAGTGTTTTAGGCCAATTAATTGTCAGAAGGTCCGAGGTATCATAATGTACTGAATACTTAGGTTACAAAACCACAATAAAGTAAAACATTCTATTTAGGGTTCCGTAGTTCAAGTCTTGGAATCCTTATAGTTTCGTCATGTTCGTTCATTTGACAGTCAAAGAAAGTGCTAGAAAGATGAAATACACCGACAAAGTGCCTACTATAAAGTTATGAAAAATATTTTATTTTTTTCTCCTCCCCTAGAAGTAAAGTCGGGATTTTTTTTTTCATGCATCTACTCCATAGTATGGGATATAATTAAATAGGTCTTTTAAAAACACTTAGTCAGTTTTTGATTAAAGTATTATTAACAACTGGCTTGAAAAATCCGAAAAAAATCATGATGGGTAGTCTATATAGTTAACTTTAAAGAAAAACTATAACGAATCAACTTCGTTGGTTCGGGAGTTATAGAGGCTAATAGGTGACTACGTAACCCAATTCTATGAGAGGCCCGACACGTACTTGTCCGGTTTTTAAAATAAAGTAATGTAAATACTCTTTATTGTACACAACAGAGAAACAAATGGTTTATGACAAGTTTAAAAAAAATATAATGTACAACAGGCGGCCTCATTGTTAAAGGGCAATCTCTTCCAGGCAACCTTAGGATGAATTGTAAGTTACAAGAATTAAAAGGGTAGGGGATGAAGTTAGTTTTCCTAAATTTGAAATTCATTAAAAAAAACTTGCTTATTTCCGATAATCCCTCCGCTAATATAAAAATTATTGTGTGGATTCATATCTGTAGTGTTGTGGCCGGGAACCGAAAGGCTACGCAGCACCTACGCTACGAAGCTTGTATAAAATAAATACGTAAATACATAAGAAAATACAAGGTATTTTAGTAGACCAGTCTACCCATGTTATTCAAATTTTATTCGTAGAGAACAAAAGGAAAAAAATATATAATACATAAAATAAAATAAACACACTGCAAAACGCTAAGCTACCTTTGAATAGAATTCTACTACTATACTGTACTAATGTATTCTATAATGTTAAGGTATAGTACGTCAAAGATAATAGATAAGCGTAGGAAAGACTACTTGAAACTGAATCTAAATAAATTTAATTTTAGAATGCTTAGTAGCAAATTGATGGAGCAATGGGAATAAGCCTTTTTATTAATTATGTAGATGTTTCTGGAACGGTTTAAAAGCAAACATTATTATTAGATTAACTAACAGTAAATATTTAATAGGAATCTTTAACGAACTATAACTAACTTATAGAGCCCGTAGTACTCTTTGGGGTATATCTACCAATCAAATAGAAGTCTCTAGCTATCTAACGGATGTCAATTAATGTTGTTGGTAGCGCGCCGTTTCTATTTAATTAATTACTTATTTATGGTTTAGTAAAGGCCATCTTGTTCTGTTAGTTACGTGAAAGTTAGTTAGTAAGTGACCACGTTACAGTGTGGCACTAATTTGATCACTATCGAACACGATATAACTTGCAATGTATGTATGAATCTTACAACTCAATTTTGAAGCAGATTTATTGAACCGATTGAGCTCAAATTTGGTATACACATTTGGTTTGGATGACAATACATGGTGAACTTTGTGACGTCATTCTAAATCCAACATTCACTGTGCAGATTTGATTTGGTCCAGGTGGTTGCGAAAAACAAATTAAATTTGTGCATTATGTATTGTCGAAATAAAATTCTGACTTCAATAGATACAAATATAATAAGTAAATCTATTCAAGGGATAAGTAGGATAAGTAATATGGTTAGACATTGAAATAAAAACGCCATTCATGTTTAAAATAAAGCAATTCACTTGACAGTGGTATTACAAAGTTGTTAGATATACTGTCGAGCAACATTGTAGCTAATTTGTTTTATAAATGGAGATTGACACTATACATAGACATACTCACAAGTTGAGTATGATTAAAAACCGGCCAAGTGCGAGTCGGACTGGCGCACAAAGGGTTCCGTACCAAAACGTAAACTAAACCTTAAATATATATTATATTCTGTTGTTTAGTTGTTTTTATTTGTTAATTTTTATTTCATCATCATCTGTGAAAATGTTTCTAACTATCACGGTTCATGAGATACAGCCCAGGACAGACGGACGGACGGGTGGACAGCGAAGTTTCAGTAATAGGGTTCCCGTTTTACCCTTTGGGACAGCACCCTAAAAAGCATCGATTGCACACTTACTTTTGATTGTCGTGTAACGATAGTATACAATGTATTAGACGCTGTAATAAACCTCGGTGAATTGATTTACAGCCACGATTGTCTAGGTGACGAGCTGCTTTATAACATTGAGGTACTAATGTACTAACGGTTTATAATTCAATTATAATTGTTGCCCTAAGAGCATACTCAACCATTGATATCACAGAAAATTTGTGAATTGCAAGGTACAAAATGACACTCGAAATAAGTATTTAATAATCACGAAGTGAGGATATTTACAGTGTAAGAATTTCACGCAAACTAAGTCACAGTGGTTATTGTTCTTTATAAAATAAACAAAACGGTTACAATTTATCCAAAAACCTACAACAATTTTGAGTACGTCATTCATAATAAGGATAAGGACGGCAAAAGAAAAATAATGTTCAGTACTATTAAATATTGTACACCTGTCCAATTACGTAAAGTAAATGTTGTAGCGAATAAGCGCGTCAGTTGCAGTTAACCCTCCTCGTTCTTGTTATACAACAGACAACGGTTCAAGCCTTGTATGGTGAGTTAATAACTCAATTTCTTGGAAGCGGTAAACACTATTTTTAGTACCCACTACAATTAATTTACAATGACGACCGAGTAGTTCGTGGAACTGTCGGTAGGTCATTCTTAACATGTACGTGGTACGTTTGTTTAATGAACATGGGTTTGGCAAAGATAAAAGTTCTCTTCTTGGTGGCAAGCACGCATGGGAACAACAAAGATTTCGGCAGATTTCATCAAAATCATCTAAAATCTTGTTCTGTCGTGAAAAGAGTTACAGCCAGACTGGCAGTTAGACTAAAGGCTAAAAATAATTAGTATCTACCTATCTATTACCCATTCATCCTGACTACTCAATATTATGATAGGTAAACCAAACTACAATCTGTATTCACTCAGGTGTCTAAAATCGTTATCTACTTTATCTACTCTCATGTCATAAACTTCAAATTATGATTTCAAAAGTTGACATATAAAGTCTATGATTATGAGACCGGTACTATTATAAATGAAAATGACACAGATTTTGTATGACATTTTCTGCTAATCTGATCGGAAAGTAACTTTTTAAATTATTACAACAGAGTTGGATAAAATATTAAGAAAGAAATTATAAATAGAACACTAATAATATAATAGAACACTATAATTTCTTTCTTAATATTTTAAGAATATTTTAAGCAATCTCATTGCTTTAAAATACAAAAATATAGAGTTGGATAAAGTTCTACTTGCCATAAACATTTTGGTACAATTTGTTTGAAAAGCTTTTTTTTAAATCAAACCATAAACTACCCCGGCGGGGATGACATTATTTATTTGTTTTAAAAATTCGCAGTGTTTATACTTGGTAATACATAGGCAATAACTAATAACAAATAAAGTGAATAGTGTAGAATAGCTTTTATAATGCTGTAAGGCGAAGCAGGTCAAGTTTTAAGAATAAGTTCAGTGAAACTGTAATCTATAAAGAAACTCGGCAAGCCTCGTTTCTTTAAAATCTACTCGTGTTCTAATACACCTACTTATGATACAGTTTTATAAACTGCTATTAGCTGTGACAAACTTGAAGTGTAGAAAAAACCTTGAAGTGTAGAATAAAAATGTGACTTACGTTTGTGGTTTTAGTATGTAATATCCTATTTCCTGTACTCTGAACGAGGCAACAGTTTATGGATGTTACTCCAACGCGTCTTTTTACAATGTTATGCAAATAGAAACAATCTCGTCATGAATTTTACAGCGCACTCGAGTACATGGATGTTGACTGCTTCAAATATAGCCTTGGATCGTGGATTGAATGATTTATGTAAACGACGAATATATCTCGTCTTACTTTTATGTTTATGAAATACTATATCAGTGTAAGTTCTAAGATAAAGTGTAAAGTTACTGTAGATTTTCAAGTAGCAAGATAATAAAGAGGTTTTATTAAATAATTCAATTAATAAGTTTATTCAGAAAATTCATTGTATGCAAGGATAAGTTTTATAATATAATTATTATGACTTCCAATTTAATAGGCTGGTATATCGTTAGGCTTGAAAATAATTTCATCTTGATGTAGTTAGCTTCTTCTTGAACACACATATTATTATGTTTTGGAAGAAAAGTCTCCCGTCTCATCTGTCATCAATGATTTTCCTACGGTTTTCGACACTTACATTTGATGAAAAACCGGAATCGCGCACATAACGTTCCGTACCATTATCTTTTAGAACACTAAACACTACACATAAGATAATATATAGCCTGGTTATAGGCTGGACATACAGTGGAGCCTTGATAAATATGACCCCGTTTTCACCCTTTGCATACGGACCTATACAAGCAATGGAGCGTAGGAATTCCTAAGCCCACCCAATGGTGAGGATGAAAAACGATAAAATCATAAAACGTGGGAACTCCAATAGGACAGGTAGGTGGGTATTTTCACGATATTTTGCACCGCGACGTACAGTATGTGATGAATTCATAAAACATACTCGATACAATAAAATAAAAGTACGAAATGTATTTAAAGTCATAGAACAAAGACATTTGGTAACTTGTTTCGAAAACACGTACAAGTGGTGAGTATATATTGAGTTACAAGTTACCATTAGGAGTAAGTTACAACACTAGTTCCCATTAATTACAGCGGCAGACGACCCTTAACTTTGATAATTACATTGCGGTTAAATAAATAATTGTAGAGTAATGTTGTGGTCTGGCTACAATTTTATATCTAACACACATGTCCAATTCAAATAAAAGCCATCTTCTATTTTTTCTTTTTAATAAAATTTACACATTTTTTTTAAATATAATGTAAGTACAGACAGTACTCATAAAACACGATTTTCTAAAGCTGTCTCTAAAATAGCTGGACTGATATTAACGGAACTTTCACTGGCAAATAGCTGATGCAATAAGCAGTAAATCAGGCTTTTTATCCCCTTAAATATGTCTCCGTGGGATTTGGGAACTAGAAAACTAGTCCACGCGGTTGTAACCGCGGGCAATCGGTAGTTTTCCAAAAAAAAACATGAACCTTAAGACATAGGTACCTAATTACTTTTGGCTCAATGGTTACCAATCTTTGCAGTAATATTTGAGTGTCGTGAAAATTGCCAACTTGGTACTTAGCAGCTTCTCATGAAGAATAAAGTGTTATTAACTATCTCGCTTTATAACTTGAAACCTTGTAAACTGAGAAGAAATTACTTCTATTAAACAATCTCAGTGTACGCTATCAGAGAGTGAATATATTTTTATGCATTGTTCTATTATATCGCTAAGTGCTAAGTTTTTAATCGAATTCCAAAAAAAGGTGGAGGCTCTCAATTCGACTGTAGGATTTTTTTTAATATTTGTTTCCTCATATCTTTGGACTGGATGAACCGATTTTAAATATTTTTTTAATTGAAAGCTTCTACTTCCCAAGTGTCATTTTGGTCATCATTTCAATTTGGTCAAATTTCGCTAATTTTTGACCAAATTTTTGCGGAGCGCCAGAGGTAACCTAAAAAGCTGGCGCTCCGCAAAAATCGGGTTTCCAGACACTCTCATACCGAACAACGTTTCTTGTCCTGCACCTGGAGCTAGTTAGGAATAACTAGTTCTTCTGTGCGGGACTATCAACTAATCAAGCATTACCTTGACATTGTCGAAATCATCGATGAATATCGATGGAGCCACCTTTTTAAAAAAGAAGAAGAATAAGGTTGAAAACTAGGGACTGAACCTTGACGTATGGCATAATACAATACTAAACGATATCCCACTTATGCAACAATGATTATTAATAATTGTATAATAGATATTATTAGTTTTTTAATATTAGAGACCTTTAAGCGTATTTCTGTTTTTTTTTATTCTACAAAATTATGTCTCGTCTTAAATTTCTTCTTGATTTCAAAAGAAAATCATTATCCACTGAGCCTTTTCCCAACGCAGTAGGGGTCGGCTTTCCAGTCTAACTGCGATTCGGCTGAACTTCCATATTTTGCGTGGAGAGACTGCCATCTGACCTCCACACCCCATGGGCGATATCAAAGTTCTGTAGTTAGACCGGTCGGATTGATTTTGATTTAGGGCTCCAATTACCCCTAACGACTGCCATAGATGTTTGTATGATAACTGGGACCGCGACGGCTTAACGTGCTCTCTGAGGCACGGAAGGGTCTCAATGTCTTAAGAAATGGTTACCCATCCTAATACTGTCCTGACTAGATGTTGCTTAACCTTTGCAATGTGTTAACATTGTCGGTTACCTGTAGACCACGAGCCCCTCACACATTACAAAAGAAAATAACGTAATGAAAGATGAGAAGTACTTTCTATAGGGACTGAATATAATAAATTTTCGGTTATAACCAAATTATCTTCACCATTTGCACGATACGTTTTCTATAAATCCATCCATATGCTTACTTAAGTCAATGCAAATAACGAGGTTACATGACAGCAGCGAACAGTGAGAGAATTAGATTAAATAATTAAATAGTCTAGCTTTTGGATTTAAAGTAATTTGCAAAGGTCAAAAGTAATTGCCAGCTGTATATTAACAGGTTACTTGTCTTGACTGTATGTAACCTGCATGATGACTTATCATCATTATTACTAAATATGATAAAAAAGAGCCGCTGCCGTCTGTATGTATGCATATATCTTTAAAACAGCGCAACGGATTTTGATTCGGTCTACACCAATGGATAGAGTGGTTCTGGAGGAAAGTTTTTGTGCATGATTTGTCAAGCGGGCGAAGCCGCGGGCGTGCGCTAGATATAATATAATGTCATTTAGTGAATAAAGCGTTTTCTTATCAACTTTATTCAAGTCTTCAACATCCTCTGAGCACCTGTTTAGCTGTTTGGTACCAAATAACAAAGGTTTTTTTTCAAGGGTGCAAAGGGGCCCTTCTTACATCTATCGGGCCCCAGCGACCTCACCTGCTAGTGGCGCACCTGCTGATTAACGGACGAGGTTCGTATATTACGGTACCCATGTGGTGGCTTTGGCCCCTACGTGGATACCAGGTGGTACAACAGTGTTGGTCCGGGGGGGTACCACCGTGCAGCTGTGCTAAAGCCCCCCAAGTAACCCAGCCCAGGCTGGGTTGCGTTAGGGGTTCAGCAGCTGCACTGCCGGGCCCGGGGCGGTGTATGGTGCGGCAGGCAGGGGTCCAGTGGGGGCGAAGCGGAGTCTAGTGTGGGTGGGGTGGGTCGATTCGCCGGCCAGGGAGACCCTTAGCAACGGCGTTGCCGCGGCCGCCCGCAACATAGTCATGGGGCCCGCCTGGGACCAACCACCCCAGTAGGCTGCCCCACATGTTGCGCATAATCCTGTTGTGGAGTCGCCGCTCCGGGTGGTAACCGGTGTGGGGTAGCGGTGGCCTTGCATCAGGGGGGTTTGGGAGCCCTTCCGTCCGGCGGGTCGGCTCCGACCTAACTACACGGTTCTAGACGAAGCTAGCCTCTGCACTTTGTCACTTACTGCCGCACCAAATATCGCCCTGTCTTCACGCTTCCCCATATTTCACAATGACAGTGCAACAAGATAATAGACGGTACACAGCGGCCCCTAGAAACCCCACAAAGTTGACTTCGTTTGAGGTGGAGTTCGCGAATATCCGCGGACTCCATGCAAACCTCGATACCGTCCACCATCACCTGGAGTCGGCACGGCCTTCTGTGATGTTCCTAACGGAGACACAGATACGCCGCCCTGACGACACGTCGTACCTCTGTTACCCGGGCTATATCATTGAGGAACAATTCCGCGATAAAGCCGGGGTGTGCGTGTTCGTTAGGGCGGATGTTTGCTGCCGCCGGTTGCGCTGTCTGGAGAACCCCTCCTACTCCGTCCTTTGGCTGCACGTGGATCATGGCTCCATGAGCCAGATCTACGTGTGCGTCTACCGCTCCCACACAGGGGACACTGGAACAACAAGGCTTTTCGAATACCTCAGCGAGATGGCTGACGATGCGCAGGTGCGGTTCCCGAACGCTGACCTGGTTTTCTTGGGGGACTTTAACGGTCATCACGTTGAGTGGCTGGGGTCCCTTAGGACCGATCATGCGGGATGAACCGCCCATGCATTCGCTCTCTCCCACGGGCTGACCCAGATGGTACGGGGGATCACCCGGATACCTGACAGGTCAGACCACACGCCCGCCTTGCTGGATCTACTGCTGACGAGTCGCCCAGCCGAGTACAGTGTGTCGGTACGCGCCCCACTGGGCACATCCGACCACTGTGTGGTGCACGCCAGCTTCCAAGTGCCACCGCCTGCTCGTGCTGAACAAATGACTCGACGACTATGGCACTACTCGTCGGCAGACTGGGACGGTCTCCGCGATTACTTTGCGTCCGTCCCGTGGAGCCAGCGCTGCTTTGTAGGGAAGGCGCCTTCGAATAGCGCTGCTGCCATTGCTGGCGAGATCAGTCTAGGGATAGAATATTATATCCCTTTCACTGATCTCGCCAGCATCCGCAAAGCTCGCCCCTGGTTCGGGCGTGAATGTGCCGAGGCTGTCCAGAAAAAACAGTCGGCATATCGCGCCTGGGTCAGGGCTCGGGCGGCACGTGACCCGAACGTGAACCGCCTCAAAGCAGCGTACAATCGGGCCACTAGGTTCAGCAAGAGGGCCTTCAAGAGAGCGGATGCCCAGCGCGTCGCGCGGCTTGGTCAGGAGCTCACATCCCATCCCACGGGCAGCCGTGGATACTGGCAACTGGCCAAAGCCGTACAGTAAAATTTTTGTCAACCCTCGGTGCCACCACTGCGTTTTCCTGATGGATCACTGGCTCACAAAGCCCAAGAGAAGGCGGACATGCTCGCAGACCTCTTTGCGGCTAATTCCCGGGTCGATGACCGTGGCCTGCAGCCCCCCGCCATCGCCAACTGTGGCCGCACTATGCCTGATATTGTTATCAGGCAATGTGATGTACGGGCAGTGCTGCGGTCACTCGACACGCGGAAAGCCAGTGGCCCTGACGGCATTCCGGCGGTGGTGCTACGAAAATGTGCTGCTGAGTTGTCTCCAGTATTAACGCGTCTGTACCGCCTGTCATACTCTACAGGCCTCGTGCCGGAGGCCTGGAAGGAGGCGAACGTACAACCGATCCCCAAGAAAGGGGATCAATCCGATCCAGGCAACTATCGACCCATAGCTGTCACCTCAGTCATTTGCAAGGTGCTCGAGCTTCTTATTAATAAGCAGCTCATGCGATACCTGGAGGATCACTCGCTAATCAATGATCGGCAATATGGCTTCAGGCCAAAACGATCAACGGGTGAAGTCCTGGCATTCGTCACGCATGTATGGGGTGAGGCTATGGAAAAGTTCGGCGAGTCCTTGGCTATTAGCCTGGACATCGCCAAAGCTTTCGATAGGGTCTGGCATGCTTCGCTCCTTTCCAAGCTTCCGGCATATGGTCTACCTCCTCAACTGTGCAACTGGTTTGCCAGTTTTTTAAACGAGCGCCGAGTGCGGGTCCTCTGCGATGGCCAGGCTTCTCGCTTCTTGCAAGTGAATGCCGGGGTACCGCAGGGGTCCGTACTGTCACCAACTCTCTTTCTTCTGCATATCAATGATATGCTTTCCCTCGGGAACATTCATTGCTATGCAGATGACAGTACATTGCACGGGAGTTACTCGGTTCGTCCGACGGCGGGGCGATCTGTGATAGAGGAGGAGAGACGACATCTCGTGGGTGATCTCGACCGAAACCTCGACAGTATCTCCCAATGGGGTGCCGAGAACTTGGTCGAGTTCAATGCCCACAAAACACAGGCGTGTGCATTTACAGCGAAAAAATCCCCTTTCCTTCCCCTACCCACTCTTCAGAATGCAATATTACCAATGAAGGACAATCTAGACATCCTTGGCATAGACGTTCGTCGAGAGCTCAATAACACAAAATACATTGAGAGATGTATTGGGCTAGCTTCGCGGAAACTAGGAATACTGAACAAGGTAAAGCGATTCTTTACACCGCACCAGAGTTGTCTGCTGTACAAAACGCAGATTAGACCCTGCGTTGAATACTGCTCTCACCTCTGGGACGGCTCCGCGAAGTATTTGCTGGACGCACTCGACGCTATGCAGCGACACGCTGTTCGCATTATAGACTATCCGGAGGTAACGGGAAGCCTTGAGCCGCTAGCCCAGCGCCGAACAATTGCTTCCTTGGTCGCGTACTACCGTATTTACCACGGTGAGTGTTCTGAAGAGCTCTTCAACCTGATCCCACCCTCTCCCTTCCGATCCCGAACAACGCGTGCCGGCCAGAGATGTCACCCTCATACCGTGAAAACCGTCTTCGCGAGAACCAAGCGTTTTAAACGATCGTTTCTCTGCCGAACGATGGTGGCTTGGAACACCCGCCCGCGCACGTGTTTCCTCCAACATATAACCCTGGGCTCTTTAAGCGAAGCGTGAAAAGGCACATTACTGGGTCGTCAAGTTGAGGGCCACTCTCTATAGTATTCCTGTGTACTGTGAGAGTCGCCCTCAATTGCCAGTTATTTATTTACAATAAGAATTACAATATACAAAATAAACATAATTATAGACTAAAAATATTTACATTACAAAATATCGTTTAAAAAATCCTCCGCGTCATTTCCGACTGGGAAGGTTCCCAGAATGCTGGCTGTGTTGCCACGTTGGATGGCGATACTTATTCTTGGGGCCAGAAAATAGTCAGCCTTCTGGTCCTGAGAAGCATCGATTAGACGTTTAGCAATGTCTCTATAAAGGCGGCGAGCACTCGGACCCCATTATTTGTGTATTACCTACTCTAGTTTCTGTAAATATAGAAACCATACTATGCATCTAATGCCGGTGAAAATGCAAATATAATGTGCGTATGTACTGACTTCTGGTGTATACATACACCAGAAGTCATAGTATAAAATGAAATGAATATGGAGAACGTACAAGAAGTTTTAACTTGATGCGACGTCGACGAGATTTGCATTATTTTTCACAAGAAAACGCTTTAATAAAATAAATTTTGCTTTAGAGAACTGTGATCAACTTAGAAATATATAATAGTACCTATGTTTATCAGTTGTCTAGATCCCATAGCACAAGTTTACAGCTTTGTTTGGGCTAGATTACGTTGTGAGAATGGTTCCCGATTCCAGCGGTAACACATTCCCAGAATTTAAAGTACCCATATATTATACCTTATTACATCAGCTATCTGTCAGTGAAAGTCCTGTTAAAACCAGTCCAGCCGTTTTAGAGATTACCCGGAACAAACCGACAGATATACAGACCGGTATACCGCCGTTTGCCCGAATTTTATTTACCCTAATTTCATTTGACATAATAGTCAATAGACATAATATTATATGACATAATATTAATTTGCCCTACTCCAGGCCTCCGTCACGCGCTCAAGGCCGCGCGCTATATACCTACCGCTCGGCGTACCTTCGAGAGTACAAACTGGCAGAGGGCTGCCGAATGCCCGCCTGAGTGCTCGCGTTTCCCGCGCTTACGCTTCGAAATGCAGAAACCACGTAATTATTGTGCGATTTATAGTAGGTATGCAAATGGTATGCACTTTTTTTTTTTTTTTTTTTTTTTAATTCCGCGGCCCAAGGCCGCGGCCGCTCTAACGTCCGTTGCCGGGCGTCCCTGGTTACTAGCAGAGGGTATGTCCAGTGGCGCCCGGCGGACTTTGACCACCCCTGTGGTCTCTGCGGGTGTTTGGTCGGGACGAGAATCCCGCGTCATTGGGGTCGGGTTTTATCCCGCGTCAGTGAGTGAATCTGGTTGCGTGCTATGGGGCAAAGGCCCCGCAGCACGCAACCCTTCTAGCCTGCTTCTGTAAGGACGGTGGGTGGCGATCCCGCCGTCCTCAGGCCCCGATCATGGAGGACGATAGTCTTGGGCGTAATCGCGTAGTCTGGGGCGGCCTGGCCGCCGACTACGGAACTCGGCGGGGAGGGTACGCTCCCTCTCCCTCCCGGCCGCCTCCTTCGCGAGCATGACTTGCTCGCAGAAGGACACGGCCGCGTTCCACCTACTCCCGCTGGATACCATGGCTTGAAGCATGGTCCCCAGCGAGAGGGTATCCACGCCCAGACCCACTACGAGGTCCCGGCGCTGACTCGCCCACGCTGAGCACTCCACCAACGTGTGGAGTGCGGTGTCGTCGTCGGAAACCTCGCAGTGTTGACACCGGGGTGTGACCTCACGATGCATGCGAAACAGATAGCTACCGAAGCATCCATGCCCGGCAACCATCTGCGTCGCACGGTACGTGAGGTCACCATGCTGCCTCTGCAGCCAATCGTCCATGATCGGTCTCACCGCCGCGATGAAGATGGCACCCCCCTTGGGTTGCTCAAGTCGCACCCTCCATGACTCCATGAGATCCTGGCGGAGTTGGGACCGCTGGTCCTCGATTTCTCGAGACGCAGGCCTGTGGTCCCGCTCCAGCGCCTCCTTGCGCCATTGGAACAATGACGCAAGGGCTCTCGCTTCCAGGTCCCATGGAGGGGTCCCGGCTAGGAGACATGCAGCCTCTCCGGAGATCGTGCGGTACCCCCGTACGGTTCTGACGGCCAAGGTTCTAAGTGGTCTGTTTAACAGAGTCACGTTCCCCTTGACCGCCAACCTATCCGCCCATACGGGAGCCCCGTATAGGGCCATACTCCGCACGATCCCCAGGTACAGTCTCCTGCAGGAGGCGTTGGGTCCCTTTAGGTTGGGCATCAGTCGCGAAAGCGCGACCGATGCCTGCGTCACCTTGGGGACCAAACTTCGGAAATGTGGTCCGAAGTTCCATCGGCTATCAAGTACGATCCCTAGGTACTTCATCGAGGGCTTGATGCCGATGCTAACGCCTCCCACATTTATGCTGGAACCTTCGGGTGGACCGTTCCGAGGTCTGTGAAAACACAGAACCTCGGACTTGTGCAAGGCCACCTCCAGTCCCAGCTGCCGTATCCGACCCACGACTAGAGCAACACCCGTCGTGACCTTGAGTGCTGCCTCCTGGTACGTTGCACCCCGCGCCGTGACGAGGGTATCGTCGGCGTAGCACGTTACGCCGACACCCCTAGGCAACGCACCCCGCAGCACCCAGTCGTAGCCGATGTTCCACAGAAGCGGCCCCAGTACCGACCCCTGCGGAACACCGCACGACACATCTCACCGAGCTGGCCCGAGCCAGCTGGGGAAAGCTATGGCCCTCTCCGAGAGATAGGCCCCGACAATACGACGGAGGTAGAGAGGCGTTTCGTGATACACGAGCGCCTCCCTAACGCAGCTCCATGGCAAGGTGTTGAACGCGTTGGCGATGTCAAGAGACACCGCCACCACCACCTTGCCCTGCGAGACTGCTTCCTCCGTCAGGCTCTTCACGCGCATGATCGCGCTCACGGTGGAGCGTCCCCGACGGAAACCGAACTGGTTATCCGCCAGGTCTGGCCCCACACTCGTGAGATGCTCGACGAGGCGTTCCGCGATAATTCGCTCAAAGAGCTTACACACCTCGTCGAGCAACACGATCGGCCGGTATCCGGACGGTGAGTCCACCGGCCGCCCCGCCTTACGGATCAGGACCAGTTTCCCCGTCCTCCACACCTTGGGAAACTGGCCCCTTTCGAGGCATGCGCTAAAGAGCCCCATCAGTCGAGGCCCGAGTTCTTCGAGGGAAATGGTATGCACTATTTTAATAATAACAAAATGCATTTTTACTTGGGTTTCATTTACTTACATTTCTTTTTGTTTTCTTTTGTTGTTTGTGCACCGGGATTACTTTATGTTTGGCTAACAAAAAAAGCGGCCAAGTGCGAGTCAGACTCGCCCATGAAGGGTTCCGTAGCAGCAAGTAACATAATATTTTAATATTTAAGATTTATGGCGTATTAAAAAAAACTACTTACTAGATCTCGTTTGAACCAATTTTCGGTACCTAGAAGTTTGTAGGGTAATGTACAACATACGAGCATATATATTTTTTGTTTTATCATTCTCTTATTTTAGATGTTAAAGGTGGGGGTACACACATTTTACTACTTTAGAAGGGTATCTCGCGCAAACTATTCAGTTTAGAAAAAAAAATTATATTAGAAACCTCAATATAATTTTTGATAACCTATTCATAGATATTATTTATTTTCTTTTTAGGGTTCCGTATCCAAAGGGGAAATACAGAACCCTATTACTAAGACTTCACTGTCCGTCTGTCGGTCTGTCTGTCCGTCCGTCCGTCTGTCACCAGGCTGTATTTCATGAACCGTGATAATTAGTATACCTTGAACCGTGACATAGTAAATAATGTATTTTTATGTATTGACCAATAAAAAATATAAATCATTAAATAAAACTAAAACATATTTGATTGACTAATAAAAAATGGTTGATTCGTAACATTCGTTTTATTACAATAATAATAATAGGTACAACCCTAGCGCATTCTTACGATGCCGATGGCGTCACTCGCACGGCGGGCAACACAGTCTCGACTCTATGAAAGCGTGTTTAAGGAACAATTGTTCTCGTTCTATGCAGCAGGTATTATTATTAAAATTTTGTAGGTTAATATAGAGTTGGTATTTTCGCTTTTGTATGGGAGTGATGTATCTGTTACGTAGTAACTATTTATTAATCTGTACCTACTCTTAGTTGCTATATTAGTCACGTGCTAGAAGCTTTGTTTCCCATAAAGTCTCTTACCATAATATCACTTGTCATAATCATTGTAAGCCCTAATTATCACATACCCTAATTACCACATGTCCTAATTATCAAAAACCCTAATTATCACATGCCCTAATTATCACATGCCCTACTTATCACATGTCAAAACATCAGTGAGGTTTAGGTTATGTTAGAACATGAAAGACAACTCACTAGCCGAGCGAGCGAAACGAGCGTGCCCCGGCAGCGGCCGGCGAAGTGCCACAATCATTTGTCATAATCATAGCCCTTTTTTTTAAGTTGCCGCGCCTTGACGTGGCCATACTGCGTCCATTACCGGACGCCTCTGGTAGTTGCGGTGGTATTTACTGAGTGGCGCCCGGCCGATAATCATAGCCCTAATTATCAGATGCCATAACATCATTTGCCATCGACATTGAGGTTTAGGTTAGGTTAGAACATGAAAGACAACGCACGAGCCGAGCGAGCGAAGCGAGCGTGCCCCGGCAGCGGCCGACGAAGTGCCAGTAAGCTAATAAGTAGGTAGGTATTAGAATTAAATCGCCTACAAATGTTTTGTCTACCCACCAATGTATTTATAACGGGTTTGTAAATCATTTTAGAGTGCTTTTAGAAATAACATGAACAAATGCATAGCTTGGAAGGAGATTCGAGAACAATTTATTATGGCGCTTAAATATCATGTGTAATGATTATTATGGCGTTTTAATATTATGTCTAATAATTATTGTGGCATTTAAATATTATGTCTAATAATCATTATGGCGTTTAAATATTATATCTAATAATTATTATGGCAAATAAAAATATGAAAAACAATACGTATGGCACTCGTATCTTATGGTATCTAAGTTTCGGGCAATTAAAAGTATGTCATATGTCTTTTAGGGCAAACAAAACATTCGGGCAAATGAAATTCGGGCAAAAGAAATTCGGGAATATGATGATTATGGTATATAATCTTCGGGCAAACAATAGACAACCATACAGACCGACATTAAAAATATATATTTTTAAATAGGTAAGTACTTTCCTTTATACTTTTATTACATTTAGTATTAATAATGCTGTTTATTTTAAATTACACACATACACTTCAATTTTATGGGTAATGTGAAATGTTTGTTTAGTGCCAGGAGGCCTATCAACATGTCACACACACACACAAAATCACGCCTTTATCCCCGAAGAGGAGACAGAAACGTTCATTACGCCCACTTTCTTGCCTTTTCCGACCATTTTGAGTACCTATTCTTGGCAAAGCCTAGTTCGTCATACAACGTAATACGTAACAAAGTTGTTACAATATTAGACTCTGAATTTCAGACGGTAGATCACTCCTCGTTATGTTTGGGAGATTAGGTAGGTATCGTTTTGTAAATCATTTACGAAACAACCTAGAATCAAATTAATCGTTTCAGAAGCCTCTCAAGCTCAGTATTCTGTATCCTACCTCTTTACAGATTGATCCGTTACTCGAAATGTTGAATACAATTTCACATTTCAGCGAAATAAACCAGGTACTTAATATAATTTAAATACCACCATAGTGTAAGTTACAATATAGGTAATTTAAAATGTATGTAAAAGTTTTAATTTTGTACGTTTTGTGCCCACAATTTAGTATTCACATTTATTGAATAATGCCATTCATATGCCTGTATGAAGAGAGAAGAGAATGGATTTTAAATATCGCCTCGGGGTAATTGCCAAATACTGGTTGAAAATTTCATTTACATTCAAATAAGCTAGTATATATTATGATATGATGCTGAATTTTGTTGTAAACTATTTTCATGATACATGTAACAATAAAAGTGCCAAAGTGTAATTACCATTATGAAATAAGGTTTTGTAACATGAAAGTCAAGTAGGTACACAAATTTTGCTTAAGATGCAAATTGTTTCAATATGGACAATTATTACCCCGGATACATGTGTTACGTAAACTTTTAGGTGAAGTATCAGTTCATTTTTCTTTACAAAAAGATGAATAAGATGATCAAAATCAATGTGTGTACCAATTGGAAATTTGCATAGTACCCACAAATCACCCCTACCGGTACCGCTATACCCCGAGGAACTGTGCAGTGGCGAAATACACAGCCAAATGTTGCCATAGATTTAATTGGTCCCTTACAAAGTGACTGGCGATATGTAGGTGTACCTATATGCTACCCTTTCAGGGAGCAAATCGTAATGCTAATATACTACTTAAAGGTATTCAATAAAATAAACTAATTAACTAAATAAATTATTTAGCTGGAACCGCTCGCTGACAGGCTGGACTGTCCTTACAAGTGATTGTTGTGGGATGCACATTGCATACATTGTTGGGTAATAATGATTTAGTATTTATTATTATTATTATTTAACTATGTGCACATATTTTTATGAATTTAATTATGTAATGAATTATGATAATTGACATTTCTTAATTTGTAATATTCTGACCTGTGAATATTGTTTGACACTGTAATATAATAAAAAAGTAATAAATAAATATGTTACAACAATTCACACAACACAGCCTATCTAGTCTCAAACTAAGCAGAACTTGTAATATGAGTATCTACTAGATAAACTGATATAAATGGTACTTATATACATTTTTTTTGTAAATACATAAATATTATAGGAAACACCCAGACTTCGGCAAAAATGTATGTGTCATCACACTAAGTTTGTCCCGACTGGGAATCGAACCCTAGACTCCGGCGTCGAAAGCGGATACACTACCGACCACGCCACCGAAGCAGTCTATATGAATTTATAATACTTGAAATAAAGAAGAATATGATAATAATATAATAATAAATTACCTTTAACGGGTTGCTTATTATAAAATGTAGATAATAATATATTGGTGAAGTTTACGGCTTATTGCCATTATATTATTAGTCTGGGACAATTGTATGAGGTTTTAGTGCTGCAGAGAAGGTTTTCGACTAGACAATTTATAATTTATAGATAGTCTTTGGTACGCAATATTTATCTACTACGTTTTAAATTAAATAAGTAACTTTATATGAATACGAGCTGTCCCGACGAACTTCGTACCGCCTCAAATTAAATGTTTAAATCTATCATGAGTTGTACGGATATTTTAAGATCAAAATTTGCCAAATCAGTCCAGCCTATCTTGAGTATCTACGTAATACGAGACAATCGAACGGTAATTGATATTTTTTTTTTTATATTGGGTTCGCCAATTTGACGCCTCCCGCCTGGTGGTAAGTCGTGAAGACCGACGTCTAGCGATTGTGGGCCACTCTCACACCACGCAATACTATAGAAAGTGGCCCTCAACTTGAAGACCTACGATGTGCCTCTTCACCCTCCGCTTAAAAAGAACCCAGGGTTATATGTGAGAGGAAACACGTGTACAGGCAGGGCGTTCCAGGCCACTATCGTTCGGCAGAGAACCGAACATCTTTTAATCTGGACATCTTTAAGGTCAAAGTGAACAGACACCTTCTAGGCAAACGTGTACCATCGTAGGCCTCATCTTCGCCTTCCATCAAGCGAGATTGAGGCCAAATGTAAGCCTATTTTTCTTAAAAAAAAAAAAACGTTTAATACGTTCGGTTCTCGCAAAGATGCTATCCACTGCTATTTAGAACAATAAGTTATCAATAAGTCTTTCTTTCTTTCTTTATAAAATCTTTATGGTGGGTTTTTAAAATTGACAACTGTCTAGAAAAAAATGTTAAGGAAAATGTCATTCAATGTCATCAATATGTGTGGTTTTAGATAAAGAACTATTAGATAGTGGTTTGATTGTATTTACTGGGATAAAATGTGTTCCTAATTCTTATAAATAACTGATGGTTGGTGATATAATAAGATATGAGAGATAAATAGATGATGGTTCACCATGAGCATCGTCGTCAAATTAAGATAGTAAGAAGTAAACAGCAACTAAGAACCGAAATCAAGTTTGACAGTTGAGGTTGGTATAATCCTCATAATTTGTTATCTATTGGGGGCCAGTATGAACGGTAGAAACTATTGTATGTACAACATTCACACGCAAGTTGTTCCTTTCATATTCAACCCTTCCAATCATGTTGCCGCATGATTAAGTGTGAATAGCTCATATTATATTTCGACCATTCAACATAATGCCATGTTGAATGGTCGAAATATAATGTGAGCTTCAGACGTGTTATTTATATAAACGTAGTCCGAGACGCCCAAGACTTTAATTGGCTGTGCCATAGCGGCTGGCACGTAAGATTTGTGTTGCCTTTCATCAACATTTCATAACAAGGCAACCGGTTTCAAATTATTTCAAAATTGCAATATAACTACTACTTTTTTATTAATTTCATTTTTATTAAATTCATTTAATCCATTCGGCCATTTTGTACATGGAAACATAGGTACGCCTAGAGAAAATGTATATTTCTCATAACACAGTTTAGAACAAAGCCGCTTCTGTCCGCTGTATGTCCGTCTATGTATGCTTAGATCTTTAAAACTACGCAACGGGTACTAATGCGGTTTTCACCAATGGATAGAGTGGTTCTCAAGAAAGGTATATATTTGGAAGCGGGTGAAGTCACGTGCGTCCGCTAATATAGCTATAAAACTAGTGGTCGCCCTATGGTCGAACTCGCGAACGTTAAAATATTTTTTTTTGGAGTTCCCCCAAAAAAAACATCCACTAAAAATATTGTTTTTAGTAAAGGAATACTTGTGCCAAGTTTCGTGAAGATCGGATAATAAAAAAAGACCGCTAGTCCTGAAAAACATTAAAACGTTATTTGACCATATTTACACCATTTTCCCCCCAATCCAAAACAGCTCATGATGTAAAAATTGTATTAAATCAAGGAGCACTTGTGCCAAGTTTCGTGACCGGAACACACTTACAGCCAGGTAGACAGACAGACGGACGAAAGCAAAATAGTCCAATCTCAAAATGTAGACGCTTCGCTCGCTCTGTCCAGAATATCTGTCACGCTTATAATATAAGTTAAGTCACTTGCAGCTTGTAGTAGCATATAAATACCATGGCCTTAAAAATCTTTGGAGAATACTCTAAACGAAATCAATAACATTGTAATATTGAATGCAGTACGATCCTTGAGGTCTCGAATCCAGCTATGTATTGAAAATAATGGTCTAATATTGTTGAATTTTGTACCTAAACGAGGACTTCCTCCATCGTTGGTAAATAGGTAGGTACGTAAGAAATTTTTGGTCCTTTCAAGTTTTTGGTTTCGGTTTTTGTGTTATAAAACTGAAGAGTTTGTGCATTTTGAACAATTAACCAGTTAACGTAAGAAAATAAAATGTATTTTAAAGCAATGGTAAATATGATGTTAAAACTTTTAAATTCATAGCATTATTTCGCTAAAATAGAAGATATTACAACGTCGACGTATGTTTCATCTCTACACGAGGCATTCTCAAGACTGTCTCAGAGAGAACAGCAAAATATGAAGCAAGAACATAGTTGTTTATACTCGTAAGGTATGAACATGTAAATCTTGCTAGCGCGATCTATGATGTGTCACATACCAGTACTAACAATTGAACACAAAATTATCGTGATTCAGACCCACCAAAAACAACAAACGGGGGTAGAAATATTAATTTAGGCTACGTAAATAAAATTAGGTATTTTTATACAAAAACCAACTCTTTAATTAACAGAAACATAGTGTACCACATACATCAACCAACAAATTACTGTGGTTGTCTATCCACAAACAAATTAAGCAAAGGAGATGTATTGAAGTCAGTCTGCCAAATTGACTGCAATTACTGCAGTCGGAACAAAATGTATTTTGTTAAAGATGAGCTCTTTCCTTTAGTTTGCCGTAAGTCATTACCTCCCAGAATAAAATCCTTAATAGCAACACTCTCGTATGGTGTAATAATATAAGGTGTGTTTTTTTTTAAATATATGGGTTCGATTCGAAAAAAAAGCTAAGATATCAATCAAAAATCTAATGATGAGGTTTTAAGTTTCATCAAAATCGGGCTCGTGACTCCTTTGAGCATTTTTCGCTATTCCTTATAGTTTCGGATTTGGCCATCCAAGCCCTTTTCAAAAATTTATCCTGTATAGGTTATTATTACAAATACCATCTATAAAATAAACAAGATTGTACATTGATGGTTGACATAGAAATAATTCGTAATAATTAATAGATACAAAAGCATCAATGTACAGCGCCGTTGTCACATCCCTCAAGAGTCAGCAAGCGGAATAGGAACTTAGTACGGAAGCGGCTGAAGCGCCAAGTGTGCAATTTTCGATAGTGGACCGAGGTGGAGTGGTGCCGTTTTTAAAGTACTGATCGGTAATCTAGGTATTTTTGATCTAAGACTGGCAATGTATTTCTTTTAATTAAAAGGCTCTGTTATGTTTTGAAAAAGAATATAAATTCTTAAATATCCTGTAAATTCAAAGCAAACACTCTGCTTGTGCTACCTACTTTATAAATAATAATTTTGGGTCAGATACAGAAGGCTGTCATCCTCGACACGGCACGCATCGTTAGGAAGTTTCTCAGTCTGTGACCTCTACCGCTGGTAGTTTGGGCCCTGCTCCGCTACTGGTGGTGGTCTGACACGGGTTATTTATAATATTAAGTATAATATGAAACTTTCTATATAAATTTTGTATATATTTCTATACACATATATTTCTAAATACATACATAATATACACAGAAAACACCCAAATCCGAAACAAACATTTATGGATCACACAAGTATTTGATTCGACCCGGGAATCGAACCCGGGACTCCTGAATCGAAAGCCGATGCTTACATTGTTTTACATCAACAAATTGAAGTTGATATATGAAAGGTATATCCTTTCATATTACGAGTATATAAATTGCAATTGCTTTTAGGTAATAATAATTATAGTAATTAAGTAAATGGATTTAAAAGTAAAGTATCAGTGACTATAATTATTCAAAACACACCTTCATAGTGACATAAGCAAGGCTCAAAGC
Organism: Nudaria mundana; assembly: GCA_963556515.1. Lineage (NCBI taxonomy): Eukaryota > Metazoa > Arthropoda > Insecta > Lepidoptera > Erebidae > Nudaria > Nudaria mundana. The sequence continues at coordinate 15,795,800 of OY748296.1, forward strand.
AATTACAGAACCATTCGTTTACAACAACCGTGAAGGTTACGGTACCCCCTTGACACAGAAACAAGACGCTTGGACAAAGCTTGAACCTATTGAGTCTATTCTGATGCCCGTATGGATATGAACTATTTTCTTTATTTGCATGGATGTACTTATCCATACAGATAAATTTAATTGTCTCTATGTAATTTCAAAATTTACAGCTTTTTACTAAATGTATATGAAAGTAAATAACGAACTAAACTAAAAAAACATATTTTTTTGTCATCCTGTCTCTTTGTTCCGGGTAATCTTTGGAACGGCTAGACCGATGTTAGCGGTACTTTCACTGACGGATAGCTGATGTATTTAATAAGGTATACCATAGGCTACTTTTTATCCCGAGAATAATTATGTTCCTGCGGGAATCGGAAACCATCTACAAACTTTTCACGCGGGCAAAGTTTCAGGCGTCCGTTAGTTCTATATTAGGTATTAAGATACCATTTTACTTACACCAAACAGAATTCCAAAAAAGTCTCTCAAGAATTAAGAATTAAGAATCAATTTCATTTATTCAGTTTAGGCACATAAAGAGCACATAATATGAATGTCAAAATTTTACAATTTTGTCAAGTAATATTATAAAAATACTAAATTAAGTAAGTACATAAATAACCATTACAAAATGATTCTTTCGCTGGTTCGGTAAGTTGGTTCTCCTGAGAAGATACCAGCAAGAAACTCAGGTAGATTATCCATTTTCTTTTTTAATATTGTTTTGTTCACATTGTTACAATTAGTTTATATTTTATTATACGAGTGGCCAACAACAGAAGATTAGGGTGACCATGCATTTTTATCATTAAGATATTCGTCTACATTATAGTAGCCTTCCATCATCAAACATTTTTTAACTACTATTTTAAACTTATTAAGAGGCATGTCAACCAAATCCTGAGGAATTTTGTTATAATATTTTATACATTTGCCTACAAACGAATTACCAACTTTATGAAGTCTAATTTTTGTCATTGCCAGTTAATATTTATTTCTTGTATTAAAATTATGGTTATCGGAATTTTTTTTGAAGAGATCTATGTTCTTCGTACATATAAGTACATACATATAAGATGTTGTCGTAAACATATTGAGAAGCAACTGTTAAAATATTAATTTCTTTAAATAGTTCTTTCAGCGAGTCACGGGGTCCGAGTCTATAGATTGCTCGTATAGCTCGTTTCTGTAATATGAATATTGTCTCAATATCGGCAGCAGAGCCCCACAGCAGCAGACCATATGACATAACGCTATGAAAGTAGCTAAAATAAACTAATCGTGCCGTTTTTTCGTCAGTCAGTGACCTTATCTTTCTAACCGCATAGGCAGCTGAGCTAAGTCTTCCTGCCAAGGCTGTGATATGAGGACCCCATTGTAGTTTACTATCTAGAGTTATCCCAAGAAAAACTGTGATATTGACTATTTGAACTAATTCATTATTCATAGTAATATGAGTATCCACCTGTCTAACATTGGGCATAGTAAATTTTACACATTTTTTAAAAATTAATGATGTGTCATCAGCAAATAATACTATCTCACAAAGCTTTTTAGTGAAATAAGGAAGATCGTTTACGTATACTAAGAATAAAAGGGGTCCTAATATCGAGCCCTGGGGTACTCCCATGACTAATGAGGCGCCAGAAGAGTCGGTGCCATTAATGTTTACTTTTTGTACTCTACCAGTGAGGTAAGACTCGAGTAAGCCAAGTGAGCTGTTCGAAACACCATAATAACGTAATTTTAGTAGCAAAGTCTCATGATCAACACAATCAAAAGATAGATCACAAAATATACCAATGGCATCCTGCTTTTCCTCCCAAGCATCAAATATATGTTTCACAAGTGCAACTCCTGCATCCGTTGTGTTCCTGCCTTTAGTGAAACCAAACTGTTTGTTATGAAGTAACTTATTGTCTGTAAAATGTGAAAGCAATTGATTAAATATTATTTTTTCAAAAATTTTACTGAGGGTTGGGAGTATGGAAATAGGTCGAAAATTTGAAGGATCACTTTTGTCTCCTGCTTTAAATAAAGGAATGATTTTACTGTACTTCATAAGATTAGGAAACTGATTTTCATCTATACATTTATTGAATATGAATGCAAGGTGAGGCGCTATAGCGGGCACTATTGATTTTATTATATTAGTTGAAATGTCCCAAAGATCCTCGGTATTTTTTATATTTAGTTGTTTAAAAGTTTTAAGTATAGTGACAGTCAATATACTGAAAATCAAAGTTAATTCTACATTTATCAACACTAGATTTAAGAAGAGAATTGGCTACGTTTTTTGACGAATTTAACTTATTTGTAGTGGTGATTGGAACATTTGTGAAAAAAGATTCAAATGCATTGGCCACTTCAGAATCAGTTTTAATATGTTTATCATCTATTTTTAACTCGAAAGATCGATCACGTGACTTTGCTTTACAAGTTTCTTTGTTAATAACATTCAATATTGCCTTCGTTTTATTATCAGATTTTTCAATTTTAGCCCGTATATAATTAAATTTAGCTGTTGAGTACTTTTTAATCTGTTCAATTACTTGTGGCTCATTAGTAGATGCCTTTGTCTCGTATAATTCATATAATTTCCTTCTACTTTTATAGATTCCAGGCGTAGCCCAATCACTAAATTTAATTTTGAATTGATTTACATTTATTGTTTTTTTAGTGAAAATGTTATCACATTCGTATTTGATTACTCCGAACAAATCTCCCTAATGATCATTCGGGTTTTTATCATTATTCAACTCCAAAAGAGGTACTTTATTCTTAATGTTTTCTTTAAATTTTTCTAATCTATAAGTTGTGATTGGTCTACAAACAATATTTTTTGATAATGGAACATGTTGGTACTTAAATCTAGCTAACTGACCTGCATGATCTGAATTTATAAAATGTATTATAGATTTCTCATCTACATCGCTGTTAGAAAAAATATTATCTAAGCAGGTAGCTGATGTGGCAGTGGTGCGAGTTGGTTCACAAAAAAAGATTTTGTAAGTTAAAAGATTTAAAAAGGTTGAGGAACCTTAGCGAGTTCTGAGAGTTTTCTAAAATATTAATATTAAAATCGCCACATACAACTATAGTCTTCTTACATTTACATACCTTTTTTAAGGCTGCCTCCATAATGGACTCAAACAGGTAGTAATCTCCAGAAGGAGGTCTATAGACGCTAATAATAATATATTGTTCTAGCTCTGCACATGGTAGTTCAATATTTCGCTCACTTGTGAGTGCTACTACGTCTTTTCGGTCTTTTGATTTTAATTTGTCATTAATTAAAATGAGAGACCCACCTCTTATAGCGGAATCTCTAGTAAACGCACTAATGATTTTATAATTATCAATATTAACTAAGAGTTCATGTTTTTTTAACCAGTGTTCAGTTAAACAAAGTACATGGATACGTTTTTCATTTAAAAATAATTCTAGTTCTAACTCTTTGCCAGAAAAGCCATTAATATTTTGATGAATAATATTCATGAACATGGACTTTTCCTTTGTCCTTAAATTTAATTTGCTAGGGATTTCCTCTATTGTCCTACAACTAAGTTTAAATTATTGTCACCCTTTTTTGGAACAGATTCCAAGGTCACAAGACAAACATTGTCACTTTTCTGCTGAATAAAAGCAGATTGTTTAGCCAAGTTTTTGGCTGTATAACTAATAAAATATGATAGCGAAGATGCTATCTGTCTCTTAAAATATCTATTCAAATAGAATTTATCTTCCGTCAATAACAATTTATTTTCTAAATACATGTTAATGTCCATCAGATGGAATTTATTTGGATTATGAAATGTCAATGTATGTATTGTTTGATTTAGCTTATATCTAAGATTGTTTTCGGCCTGTGACAAGCTACGGCTATAAGGAAGTGTGAATAAAATAATGTTTTTAACATTTAATAAGCTCAGTAATTCTAAACAATTTACAATTAAATTTCTGTCTGCATTTCCCCTATCTCCCACCAAAATTAAAAGTGTACAGCTGCTGTTTAAATTACAATTTTTTTTTTATAATGTTACAGTAAGTTAATCCCGGCATACAATAGTTAGTAACATTTTGTTCTAAATATGAACTAAGTAACTGGCCCATTGATTTCCCTAATTCATCACAAAACATCACTATTTCAGATTTAATCATATTTTGTTTGGTGAAGGAACCACTGGGTTTCTTGTTTGACTCAAGTGAAGGGCTTATGTTTGAAGTCAGCGAGGACTTACAGACCGGCTCAGGATTAATTAAATGGTTGTTTGATGTCAATGTGGAATTTGGACTCATAAGATCCTTCATGGCCAGAATGTATTCCTGATACTCACCTTTAACATTACAATACCTGTCAGTCATTATGTCTAATGATTTTTTTAAATTATTAATTTCTGATTCTAACTTTAAAATATTGTTATTATGATCAGAGATATTATTTTCAATTAATAATGAATACATGTCAAGTTCATCGCCTAGTTGCCTTCTCTCATTAATATACTTGACTTTTTTGTACATACTTTTTTGTCTTTTAATAAGTTTTTGTGTTTTTCTTATGTATTTATTAATTTTCACATATTTCTTAATTTTGTTTCTACTGCACTCAACTATGCCCATCTTGTGATTGGAACAATGAGCTGTTAAGGTATCATCTTTTGTTAAATCTATAGTAATTGTGGGTTCTAAGCTGGGTTCAGTAGCAACAAGGCTGGGCACACTATCAACTAACTCCTCAAGTTATGGGTATGGGATACTATGGTGTCACGTTTCTCAGCCTCAAGGTGGGAAATGAGGTGGTGGGCATCGTGCAGTTCCTGTTCCAAGTCTGACATGCGCTTGAGACCCTGTTCATACTCGTCACTACACGAACCCAGTCACAATATTTTGTAATCTGTCCCGCTCATCTAACACTAACCTATTCTCTGTGTGCATCTCAGCCATCTGCTTTTTTATGAAGTCGTATTTATTTAGGCTATCTAAAAGTTCCTTTTCATTTTCATCTCTTTCCCTATGCAACTGTTTAATCAACGTTTTGGATACCTCTAATTCCTTCAATGTCAGATAAGCAACCAGCCTCTCGAACTTACATAGCTGTCAGATATTTAAGTTATCTTAAATATCTGACAAAGGTTCCCGGCAAGGGTAAAACTAAAAAGCTGGGCTCCTATTAATCGGGAACAAAATGATTGACGTTATTCGTCAAAGAGGCAAAAACTTTATGTTATCTACTGGTTACACGAATGAAATTTTTGTTTCAAAGTCACCTGTCGTATCCGTGTACTTAAGCTTCACTTAATCCTGAAATAAAGCTATTTAGCCGTCACATATCACTCTTATGTAGTTTATAGTTACAACGACCTCTCATTATATCGATCGACAACCTAATAGGTACCTTGTAAGAATAAAGCCCTTAAACAATTTCTTGTTGGCAACCGGCCAAGAGAAATGTAGATTAAAAAGTGACACTTCATGCTGTTAACAACCACCTCATTCTACCAAGGTTAAAATGGTTTACGCTTTTTTTTTTTTTTTTATATTTGGTTCGCCAAATTGACGCCGCCCGCCTGGTGGTAAGTCGTGACGACGTCTAGCGATTGTGGGCCACTCTCACAGCACACATTACTATTGAGAGTGGCCCTCAACTTGACGACCTACTGATGTGCCTCTTCACGCTCCGCTTAAAGAACCCAGGATTATATGTGGGAGGAAACACGTGCACAGGCAGGGCGTTCCAGGCCACTATCGTTCGGCAGAGAAACGAACGTTTAAAACGTTCGGTTCTCGCGAACATGCTATCCACTGTGTGGGGGTGGCATCTCTGCCCGGCACGAGTCGTTCGGGATCGGAAGGAAGAGGGTGGGATCAGATTGAAGAGCTCTTCAGAACACTCGCCGTGGTAAATACGGTAGAATGCGGCCAAGGAAGCTATTGTTCGGCGCTGAGCTAGCGGCTCAAGGCTTCCCGTTACCTCCGGACAACCTATAATACGGATAGCCCGTCGCTGCATAGCGTCGAGAGCGTCCAGCAGATACTTCGCGGAGCCGTCCCAGAGGTGAGAGCAGTATTCGACGCAGGGTCTAATCTGCGTCTTGTACAGCAGACACCTCTGGTCCGGTGGAAAGAATCTCTTTACCTTATTCAGTATTCCTAGTTTCCGCGAAGCTAGCCCTATACATCTTTCGATGTAGTTTTTATTATTGAGCTCTCGACGAACGTCTATGCCAAGGATATCAAGGTTGTCCTTCATTGGTAATAATGCATTCTGAAGAGAGGGTAGGGGAAGGAAAGGGGATTTCTTCGCAGTAAATGCACACGCCTGTGTTTTGCGGGCATTGAACTCGACCAGGTTCTCGGTACCCCATTGAGAGATACTGTTGAGGTTACGGTCGAGATCAGCCACGAGTCGTCGTCTCTCCTCCTCAATCTCAGATCGCCCCGCCGTCGGACGAACCGAGTAACTCCCGTGCAGTGTGCTGTCATCTGCATAGCAATGAATGTTCCCGAGGGATAGCATATCATTGATATGCAGAAGAAAGAGAGTTGGTGATAGTGCGGACCCCTGCGGTACCCCGGCATTCACTTGCAAGAAGCGAGAAGCCTGGCCATCGCAGAGGACCCGCACTCGGCGCTCGTTTAAAAAGCTGGCAATCCAGCTGCACAGTTGAGGAGGTAGACCATATGCCGGAAGCTTGGAAAGGAGCGAAGCATGCCAGACCCTATCGAAGGCTTTGGTGATGTCCAGGCTAATAGCCAAGGACTCGCCGTGCCTTTCCATAGCCCCACCCCAGACATGCGTTACGAATGCCAGAAGATCACCCGTTGATCGCTTTGGCCTGAAGCCGTATTGTCGATCATTGATTAGTGAGTGATCCTCTAGGAATTGCATGAGCTGCTTATTTATAAGGAGCTCAAGCACCTTGCAAATGACTGAGGTGACAGCTATGGGTCGATAGTTGCCTGGATCGGACCGATCCCCTTTCTTGGGGATCGGTTGTACGTTCGCCACCTTCCAGACCTCCGGCACGAGCCCTGAAGAGTATGACAGGCGGTACAGACGCGTTAATACTGGAGACAACTCAGCTGCACATTTTCGTAGCACCACCGCCGGAATGCCGTCAGGGCCACTGGCTTTCCGCGTGTCGAGTGACCGCAGCACTGCCCGTACATCACATTGCCTGATAACAATATCAGGCATTGTGTGGCCACAGTTGGCGATGGCGGGGGGCTGCAGGCCACGGTCGTCGACCCGGGAATTAGCCGCAAAGAGGTCTGCGAGCATATCCGCTTTCTCTTGGGCTTTGTGAGCCAGTGTTCCATCTGGGTAACGCAGCGGTGGCAGCGAGGGCTGACAAAACTTAGATTGCACGGCTTTGGCCAGTTGCCAGAATCCACGGCTGCCCGTGGGATGGGAAGTGAGCTCCTGACCAAGCCGCGCGACGCGCTGGGCATCCGCTCTCTTAAAGGCCCTCTTACTCGACTTTGTGGCCCGGTTGTACGCTGCTTTGAGGTGGCCCACGTTTGGGTCGCGCACAGCCCGGGCCCTGATCCAGGCGCGATATGCCGACTGTTTTTGTCGAACAGCTTTGGCACAATCTCACCCGAACCAGGGACGGGCTCTGCGGATACTGGCGACATCAGTGAAAGGGATGTAATAATCCATCCCTAAACTGATCTCGCCAGCAATAGCAGAAGCACTATCCGAAGGAGCCTTTCCTACAAAGCAGCGCTGGCTCCAGGGGACGGACGCATAATAATCGCGTAGACCGTCCCAATCCGCTGACGAGTAGTGCCATAGTCGTCGTGACGTTTGTACAGGACGTGCAGGAGGTGACACCTTCATGCCAGCGTGAACAACACAGTGGTCGGAACTACCCAGTGGGGCTCCTACCGAAACACTGTACTGGGCTGGGCGACTCGTCAGCAGTAGATCCAGCAGAGCGGGCGCGTGATCTGACCTGTCTGGTATCCGGGTGATCCCGCATACCATCTGGGTCAGACCGTAGGAGAGAGCGAACGCATGGGCGGCTCTACCCGCATGATCAGTCTTGAGGGACCCCAGCCATTCAATGTGATGGCCATTGAAGTCCCCCAGAAATACTAGGTCAGCGTTCGGGAACCGCACCTGCGCTTCATCAGCCGTCTCGCTGAGGTACTGGAAGAGCTTTGTTGTCTCAGAATCCCCTGTGTGGGATCGGTAGACGCACACGTAGATCTGGCTCATAGAGCCATGGTCTACGTGCAGCCAAAGGACGGAATTGGAGGGGTTCTCTAGGCAGCGCAACCGGCGGCAGCAAACATCCGCCCTAACGAACACGCACACCCCGGCTTTGTCTCGAAATTGTTCCTCGATGACATAGCCGGGGTAACACAGGTAAGACATGTCGTCAGGGCGGCGTATTTGTGTCTCCGTGAGGTACATCACAGCGGGCCGTGCCGTCTCAAGGTGGTGGTAGACGGTATCGAGGTTCGCATGGAGTCCACGGACGTTAGTGAACTCCACCTCGAAATGTGAAGTTGTGGGGTTTCCTAGGGCCGCTGTGTAACGTTTATTTCTTTTTTGTTGCACTGCCATTGTAGATTTTGAAGAAGAAGCGTGAAGACAGGGCGACATTTTGTGCAGCACTAAGTGACAAAGCGCAGGGGCTAGCTTTGTCTAGAAGCGTGTGGTTAGGTCGGAGCCGACTCGCCGGACGGAAGGGCTCCCAAACCCCCCTGATGCAAGGCCGCCGCTACCCCACACCGGTTACCACCCGGAGCGGCGATCCCACATCAGGATTATGCGCAACATGTGGGGCAGCCTCCTGGGGCGGTTGGCCCCAGGCGGGCCCCATGACTGTGTTGCGGGCGGCCGCGGCAACGCCGTTGCTAAGGGTCTCCCTGGCCGGCGAATCGACCCACACCACCCACACTAGACTCCGTTTCGCCCCCACTGGTCCCATGCCTGCTGCACCATACATCGCCCCGGGCCCGGCGGTGCAGCTGCTGAACCCCTAACGCAACCCAGCCTGGGCTGGGTTACTTGGGGGGCTTTAGCACAGCTGCACGGTGGTACCCCCCCGGACCAACACTGTTGTACCACCTGGTACCCACGTAGGGGCCGAAGCCACTCCATAGGTACCGTAAATTAACGAGCCTCGTCCGTTTATCAGCAGGTGCGCCACTAGCAGGTGAGGTCGCTGGGGCCCTATAGATGTTGGTAGAGCCCCTTTGCACCCTTGTATTCATTGCAGTATTAACTTTTCGTATACCTACCTAGTTTAATTTAAACATATAATAAACTAGGTATGCAATGCATGGTACTAATTTCAATTGTTGAACGGAGCAAATTTTCTTAAAAAAAATGTATGCTCTATTTTCATGATTTCAGAGATATGCACTCCCGGGTATGATGTCGGCCAGCATGCCAAATTTGGTCAAAATCAGTCGAGCCGTTTCGGAGGAGTTGGCACACAAAAGATTTACACTTGTCGTCTAAGATAAAGCTTCGCTTTGCGCCGCTCAATAATTTGATACTTAGATAGAAATTATCCATACAGATAAATAAACCGGCCAATTACGTATCGGACCATTTATAGAAGTGTATTACGTAGTCACCCATCATAGCCTGTATAACTCCTGAACTAACAAAGCTTTACTTACTGCTTCGGTGGCGTGATCGGTAGTGCATCGACTTTCGACTTCGGAGTCTCGGGTTCAATTCCCGGGTCGAATTACATATTTGTGTGATCCACAAATGTTTGTTACGGAGTTAGGGTTTTTTGTAATTGTAATGTAATGTAATGTAATGTAATGTAATGTAATGTATTGTAATGTATTTAGAAATATATAAGTATGTTTATCATCAGTTGTCTAGATCCCATAGCACAAGCTTATAGCTTAGTTTGGGCTAGATGACGTTGTGTGAAAATGTCCAAAAATATTAAATATTTATATAATTCGTTAAAGTTATCCTTTAAAGTTGACAGATGACATTAGCTTTTATGATTTATAATTTTTATCTTAATATTTAAAAATAGTAGAAGCAAACTCATTGCTTTCAAAATACAAAAATACCTAATTAAATAATCCTGCTTCCTGAAGGGAGAGGTTTATTATACGCCCACTTATCGGCAGTTCCTTATCAGTCCAACGTAATTGTGGGGCCAGCCTATTGTCACTTACCGTTTCCCGTTTCTGTTTTCCAGAACCTGGTTTGTTGACGTTGGAAAGTAGCTAAATTTCTACCCCGCATCTTAAATTATTTTAGAATCAAATCTTACTAAAACTAATACTACGACAAATAAATAACCAACATTTTACAATATAAGATATCGTAAAATTGTAAATACCTATATTTTGAATGGAATCAGGCGTTACCCATGATAAAACAATGGGGTAAGAGGTTGAATTTTTTATATAATTGCACTAATTTCGCTAAATAGAAGACATTATAAACGTCGACATATGTTTCACCTAGTCACGAGGCATTCTCAAGACTATATCAAAGAGAACAGCTGTTCTCTTTGAGATAATGTCTTCTATTTAGCGAAATTAGAGCGATTATATAAAACATTCAATACCTATAAGTTATGTATAAGTCTCGCATTATTAATTTAATGATTGTGACGTGAAAAAATAGTAAATTGAGTCTGTTATTCCTTTTCCTTTATGAAAATACATCTATTTACTTTAAATCTGTAGTTTTCTCACAAAAAAAAATTATTTCAAAACTTCGATGATAATATTTTCAAAAAGTTTAGTAAGAACTACACTACCTCTTCATATCATTTGATCCAATACCATAGATTATAATCCGATACTCTTGTGATATTTGTCTATGAATTTGATTTAACTCAACGATCCGAAGTAATTTCAGAGTAAGGTTATTACTGTTAATTCGTTTGGGTCGGTCGGACATCCGACGCAACCGATTGAATCGTATTTGGAATTTCAGAGTGGCACTGATCTTACGGTTTTTACATTTCTATGCTGACATTTATAAATTGACCGGTAATGACAATCCCTATTTCCTTATAATCACCTGTGTATATTCCTGCTATATCTAATTAATGGTGAAGTTAGCGCTGTCAACTAGGACAGTCGACCTATACTAAGAGATATTTTGAAAATTTATTAAAAATGGAATTATCTTTCTAACTTGATATGTTTTGGTTTCATAGTGAACTATTAACTGTAAATATTGTGTATAAGTGTTATCTACCACATATAATCTAACACATAGTACTTTAACTGTGAATAATAGTGTAACTAGTGTGAATCTCAGTGAACTACATACGAAAACTGAATGAAAGCTAAACTATAAAAATGTTTGACTGTGTGTGGAATTAAAAATAGTTATATTACGTAAATACTTAAATAGAACATCTGAATAAAGTGAAATTTGTGGACTAACTTGAAATAGTAAAATTACACGCAACGGTTTGTTTTTATTTAAATTCACACGCTTCAAGGTCGTTGCACCGAACTCGCAGGTGCGCATAGTTTACCACTCGCAGCTACTGACAGCTAGATGATACTGTACTAAAATGAGTTGTATTAAATGTAGTAAAAAGATTGAAAGAGCTGACGTGATTAAATGTAATGGGTGTAATGCAAAATATCATTACAAATGCGTAAATATTACTCCTCGGAAATTCAGAGAGATGACGGCACCAATGAAGAATGATTTTAAATGTCAATCCTGCTCTGAGGTTTCCACGCGAGTTTCTGTAACTGATACGTCTGCTTATGTAACTCAGTCCCTTGAAAGCCTTGCTACAGGGGTAGAGCAGCCAGATCAATCGGATTATATAATGCAAATAGTTCAAAAAGTTAATGTTATTGTACTGGAGAAAATGCGCGCCTTTGAAACTAAGATTATTGATGAGATAAGAAACAGTGTTTCTGCTTTAGTCCTAGAAAATAGCAAACTAAGACATGAAGTGATAGACACCAATCTAAAATGTATGAAGCTTGAGCAAGAGAATAAAACGCTAAGAAACTTAGGCCAAGATAAGAATATTATTCAACAGCACAAAATGTCGCTGCCTGTAGCAACCTTATCAGATAGCCGACCTTCGACACCAGATGTCAGCTCTGGTAATAACAATAATAACAAACAGTCGGTTAGTGACCCTGGAACGCAAACACCCCCATTGAGCTACGCAGCTGTATCCAGGAAACTGAAGGAAATGCGAAATGAAAATATTTCTATCTCTAATATGTGGAATGAGGTTAGACAACATAAAAGGAATTACCCAATAAAGAGAGCTGGGAACACGTCAATCGTTTCACTAAGAGCAGTTGAACGGAAAAAATATCTACACGTGTGGAGATTTGCTAAAACCACCACGGAACAGGTAATTAGTGAATATACTAAAAATATAATAGGAAATGACTCTGAAATAACGATTGAACGACTAAAGCCTAAGACGGAACGTGACTACGCCTCGTTCAAAATTGGTATTTCTGAGAGTAATTTTGAAAAGCTATGTAATCCAGAAGTGTGGCCCTTAAATATTGAGTTTAGCGAATGGGTATTTTTTCGTCGACCAGAATACCCCACTAGGTCCTAAGCCCACCAGGTATTTTAATATTTTATACCAGAATTGCACGGGAGTTACTCGGTTCGTCCGACGGCGGGGCGATCTGTGATAGAGGAGGAGAGACGACATCTCGTGGGTGATCTCGACCGAAACCTCGACAGTATCTCCCAATGGGGTGCCGAGAACTTGGTCGAGTTCAATGCCCACAAAACACAGGCGTGTGCATTTACAGCGAAAAAATCCCCTTTCCTTCCCCTACCCACTCTTGAGAATGCAATATTACCAATGAAGGACAATCTAGACATCCTTGGCATAGACGTTCGTCGAGAGCTCAATAACACAAAATACATTGAGAGATGTATTGGGCTAGCTTCGCGGAAACTAGGAATACTGAACAAGGTAAAGCGATTCTTTACACCGCACCAGAGGTGTCTGCTGTACAAAACGCAGATTAGACCCTGCGTTGAATACTGCTCTCACCTCTGGGACGGCTCCGCGAAGTATTTGCTGGACGCACTCGACGCTATGCAGCGACGCACTGTTCGCATTATAGACAGTCCGGAGGTAACGGAAAGCCTTGAGCCGCTAGCCCAGTAACAATTGCTTCCTTGGCCGCGTTCTACCGTATTTACCACGGTGAGTGTTCTGAAGAGCTCTTCAACCTGATCCCACCCTCTCCCTTCCGATCCCGAACAACGCGTGCCGGCCAGAGATGTCACCCTCATACCGTGGAAACCGTCTTCGCGAGAACCGAGCGTTTTAAACGATCGTTTCTCTGCCGAACGATGGTGGCTTGGAACGCCCTGCCTGCGCACGTGTTTCCTCCAACATATAACCCTGGGCTCTTTAAGCGAAGCGTGAAGAGGCACATTACTGGGTCGTCAAGTTGAGGGCCACTCTATTGTATTCCTGTGTACTGTGAGAGTCGCCCTCAATTGCCAGACGTCGCCTCAGCTTACCATCAGGCGGGTGGCGTCAATTTGTCGACCTAAATATAAAAAAAAAAAAAAAAAAGAATGTTAAAGGAATGCGCACAAAAACTACAAGGTTCTTATCCCTGCTTGAATCGTCTGTCTGTGATCTACTTGCCATCACTGAGACGGGCTTGAATGACGGTATACAAGACGCGGAATTCACATTACCAGGATGGACAATTCTACGTTGCGATCGCACGGACGGCCGCAAACAGGGTGGCGCTATGTTAGTCGCACCACCATGTTATGAAAGTCGACGGGTAGATATTCCCTCCGACTTAGACCTGGATACCGTGAACTTTGAAGTTATCTGTGCTAACATTTATAAGCAAAATAGGTTTTTATTTACATGTTGTACTGTTTACATTCCACCGCAAACGGCGGAACATGAATATATGGCTTTGTTTAGGATAATAGAAAGTATGTGTGTTAGATATAAGAATAATTTATTAGTATTAGGTGACTTTAATTTATATTCATGTAGTGTTAGTATAATTAATTACTATGAATATTTGATGACTTTTTGTGAGTTCGTGCAATATAATAATGTGCCCAACTATATGGGCAGACAGTTGGACCTCGTATTGAGTGCCCGTGATGGTGTATTTGTCTGTGCTGCGGACGAGAGATTGGAGCCGTCCGACTCACCTCGCCTTCCGAACAGGCCGTGCCCTCGCCGTCGCCGTCTCCGTCTCCTTTACTGACCACTCCCGTATACGATACCAGTGTAGATACTCCGACACCAAAACAATGGAACTTTAATAAAGCCGATTTCCACCAATTATATAATTTGTTATCTGAAATAGACTGGAGTGAAATGTATAGTTTAAGTAATATTGATGTCGCACTTAACCTATTTTATGATAAAATTTATGCAGTTTTCGATCTTTGTGTTCCCCTTAAAAAACGTAAATGCGTAAATTCTAAGTATAACTATCCAGAGTGGTACACATCGGAGCTGATTAGGATTATACAACTTAAACATAAATTACATAAAAGGTACAAATCTAGCAAGTCGCGTACTGACTACGACACGTTTTCTCAGTGCAGGGCAAAGGTTAAATCTGAAACGCAGCAAGCATATGATCTGTATCGCGATCGTATGCAAAAACACCTAGCTACAGAACCTTTGGCTTTTTGGAATTACATAAGGAGTAAAAGAGGTAATCGCAACAGAATAAAATTGGTAGAGGGCCATAAAATATTGTCGGAGTTGGAGTCTGCTAATGAAATTGCTCGCTTCTTTCAGTCTGTTTATAACTCCGAGCCTGCCGAGTTAAATGTGGCAAAAGCCAGTGCAGAAACATATCCAACACCAGGTGCTTGGGCACATCTAACTTGCCTGCAGCCTGTTGATGTGAGGATTGCGCTCGCCCGTCTTCCGCCTAAGCGATCTCTTGGACCTGACGGTATACTACCATTTGTTTTTAAAGACTGCCGTTCAGTATTAGTGGCGCCACTGTGCCATATGTTCAATTGCAGCATTAAGACTGCTACATTCCCAAGCCAGTGGAAACTCACCCGTGTAGTACCAGTACCAAAGGGCAAGGGTGGTCCAAACCCTTCCAATTACAGACCTGTAGCAGTCCTGAGTGCTCCGGCCAAGGTTTTCGAAATTGCCATCCACAGATGCTTATACACGCAGTTAAGTGCCCAGCTGTCAGACGCATAGCACGGCTTCTTCCTGGGCGTGGGAAAACGGGAAACTTACTACATTTGATGACATGTCTGGTACCAGCGGTTGATGCAGGTCTCCAGGTGGATGTGACCTACTTTGATTTTCAGAAGGCTTTTGATACCGTCGACAATGATGTCCTTTTGTTAAAGTTGGCAAGCATAGGTTGTACTCCACATACACTGTAATTTTTTGCAAGCTATTTGAGGGACAGATGCCAGTACGTGGACTGTGGTGGGCACATCTCTAGCACATACTACACACGATCCGGTGTCAGTCAGGGCAGCAATTTGGGGCCTATCTTGTTTGTTCTGATGATTAATGATTTACCCAAAGTTGTCAGACATTCAACATGTCTTCTATTTGCTGACGATCTAAAGCTGATTCTTGATGTGGAGCAAAATACGGATCATGATGTGCTACAACAAGATATCGACAACGTCGTTGATTGGAGCAAGAAAAACAGGCTATACTTCAACATATCGAAATGCTCGGTTATGTCATTCTGCCGTAATCGCACGCCTAGACACCACATATATCACATGGGTGAAGAACCACTAGAGCGAGTTTCAGAAGTCCGAGACTTGGGCATTCAATTTAACGTGACTCTAACCTTCCGACAGCACATCATCGACGTCTGTAGAAAAGCATATCGAGCGCTGGGTTTTGTTCTGCGTCTAGCAAGTCACTTTACGAACATCAATGCCTTGAAGGTTCTATTTGAGGATCTTGTGAGAAGCCATTTGGAGGGAAATGCAGTGGTATGGTCACCGCATGAAACAAAGTACAAAACTATGCTAGAGCGTATCCAGAACAAATTTGTAAGGTTCTTATACATGAAAGTGTATGGAGTATATTCAGGTTACCCACTGCTGTATCCAACATTATTTGTTCGTGGTATGATCGGATATAACAAGCTGGAGGTACGAAGAGAAGTAGCCCTCACAACCTACTTGTTCAAGGTTTTACGTGGCAAACTGCACCATCCAACTCTCCTCCAGGAAATACAATTGGTGGTCCCTGATGGTTACATCGATAGGAGGCGGAGGCCACCGCTGCTGAAAGTGCCTACAGCTCGCACTAATCTGCTGCAGTTGGCACCGTTGACGCGAGCGTTGCGGGCGCTCAATGCGATGGCTAACCAAATTGATTTATTTTCGTGCATATTGAACGAATTCACAAGAGTCGCTTATAGGATTTTAAGTTAGATTTTAAGGTATTTTAAGTGTTATGCATAATTGATTTTTATTTGTATAATTTACTTTATCGCATTAGGTGTACACCTGTAAAGATAATAGTAAGTAAGAAAGAATAAATAAATAAATAAATAAATAAATTATTATAATATGCTAATCATCCTGCTGCCTCTGGGTTATCTATTCTACTAGTCTAATATATAAAATTATCGTGTCGCGGTGTTTGTGGTTAAACTCCTCCGAAACGGCTTGACCGATTCTCATGAAATTTTGTGTACATTTTGGGTAGGTCTGAGAATCGGACAACATGTATTTTTCATCCCCCTAAATGTTAAGGGTAGTCCACCACAAAAGTTTTTTTTTTTAATTTTTAGATAAATTTTTATTTCTTTATTTTTTTATGATACAACATTAGAAAATACATACAACTCTGAATTTTCAACTCTCTATAATCAACCCCTATTTTTAATTGTCCCTATTTCCCTTGGTCACGACCATAGATATAGTATGTAGAAAGATACACAAAGACATTTTAGAGTTGATCCCAAAAACAAAATGCAAATGTGTGGGTGTAATAGTGTTGTGTACACTATGGAATACGCAAAATATCGATAAAAAATTGAGTGTTATTTCAAAGTAATACAATAGAATCTCACTAATCCGTTATACTTTTCGCTTACCTCGCACTGGCATTAGTTAAAAAAAACCGACCAAGTGTGTGGGTCACGAAAAGAATAGGGTTCCGTTAGTAATGTTATTAGCCACAACGACGCGGGATTCTCATCCCGACCCAACCCCCGCAGAGACCACAGAGGTGGTCAAAGTCCGCCGGGCGCCACTGGAAATACGTTCTGCTTGTAACCAGAGACGCCCGGCAACGGACGTTAGAGCGACCGCGGCCTTAGTCGCGGAACTAAAAAAAAAAAAAAAATGAAATAAACTAATGCTTAAGAGTTTTTAATACAATGCAATACACAGCCCCTTCGTGGAAAACTGGTATCGTCACTAGTGGAGCCCTGTGTCGCAGATTACCAGGTCTCCCACCACCACAATTGTACGATTCCTTAAGACAAAATATATTAGGCAGGGAACTTTGTGGGTTAATCTTAAGAATTATTTGATTCGTGATATTATTTCGTCACAAACCTTTTTTGCTATCGCTGCTATATGAAACTGTGACACGCTCCATGGAAATTTCACAGTCACATAATATCTGTAGTATTTGATTGCGTATTTCAGAATACGAGTCGAGGCGATATTGGAGACGCAATAAAACTAATGAGGTAAAGTTAATACTATCAGGCGTTACTTTTCGGAAGTCCATAGTTAAATTAAATAAATCTAACTACTTTGCAATATTCCGCCACATGCAAATTACCCAACTCTCGTATTTATTCATGCACAAGTCCGCCCTCCAAACCCACTTAGGCCGAAAGAATAGAGAAATAATTTTGAAAATAGAATAAATATGAGAGTTGTGTTATCGTGCAAAAAATAATAAAAACCTCGACACGTGTTTCGCCCCCAACCAGGGGCATCATCAGGAGATGTCGATGGCTCGGCGCACGGCGACCGAATGAGCCACAACTCGTAAACTGCACCTATTTATATCCTAGGTTTTTTATTTCTACCCACAACCATAATACCAAATTATTTTATGTCTACCCACCACCGTTGTTTGAATGACGTATACCTACCCGCAGCAAAGGGGAAGAGGCGAAATTAAGTTGATCATTTAAAATATTAGGGTTCAAGCGTCTATGTTTGTAGATTTCTAATTGTTCCAAAACCGAAAGCCTCAGTCCTTTGTTGCAGGTGTGCAGAACGTCATAAGTGTGAGGATTAGGTAGGGAGTGACCGGAATCCAACAAATGTTTTGCGAAATGAGACCGTTCTGGGCGATTGTATCTAAAAGCTGATATATGTTCTTTATACCGCGTCGCGAAGCTACGGCCGGTTTGGCCAATATAAACACCCTCACAATCCCCACACTTAAGCCTATACACACCAGACTTCCTGTCATCCCCAATTTTCTCCTTAACATTGCAAATGTTTCTCCGGATAGTGTTGTCCGTTCTAAACGCGACATGAATATTATTTTTACGTAAAATTTTGGCAACTTTATCAGATATCGGACCTAAATAAGTTAGACTAGCTCTATACCGATGGACGTCACGATCCGGGGGAACAGCATATAGTAAACTACGCGTAATTGAGGCTCGCCGCCTTCCAACTAAGTTGTCCACAAGCTTGGTACTGTAACCATTAGATTTAGCAATTTGATAAATAATATTTAATTCGCGGTTAAAATTTATTTGAGAAAGTGGAACCGAAAATAGCCTGTGAACATAGCTGTGGAAGGCGGCAAGCTTGTGCTGCCAAGGATGACAGGAAGTAGCAGGAATTACTGTGTCAGTATGAGTGGGTTTGCGAAAGATCCGGAATTCATGCCCACCCTCATTTCTAGTAATAGTCAAATCTAAGAAATTGATGGACCTATCCTTCTCTAACTCGAGTTTGAATTTGATTTTAGGGTGAACACTATTCAAATGAGATAAGAAATCCGTAAGTTCCACATCGCCTTCCACAGCTATGTTCACAGGCTATTTTCGGTTCCACTTTCTCAAATAAATTTTAACCGCGAATTAAATATTATTTATCAAATTGCTAAATCTAATGGTTACAGTACCAAGCTTGTGGACAACTTAGTTGGAAGGCGGCGAGCCTCAATTACGCGTAGTTTACTATATGCTGTTCCCCCGGATCGTGACGTCCATCGGTATAGAGCTAGTCTAACTTATTTAGGTCCGATATCTGATAAAGTTGCCAAAATTTTACGTAAAAATAATATTCATGTCGCGTTTAGAACGGACAACACTATCCGGAGAAACATTTGCAATGTTAAGGAGAAAATTGGGGATGACAGGAAGTCTGGTGTGTATAGGCTTAAGTGTGGGGATTGTGAGGGTGTTTATATTGGCCAAACCGGTCGTAGCTTCGCGACGCGGTATAAAGAACATATATCAGCTTTTAGAAACAATCGCCCAGAACGGTCTCATTTCGCAAAACATTTGTTGGATTCCGGTCACTCCCTACCTAATCCTCACACTTATGACGTTCTGCACACCTGCAACAAAGGACTGAGGCTTTCGGTTTTGGAACAATTAGAAATCTACAAACATAGACGCTTGAACCCTAATATTTTAAATGATCAACTTAATTTCGCCTCTTCCCCTTTGCTGCGGGTAGGTATACGTCATTCAAACAACGGTGGTGGGTAGACATAAAATAATTTGGTATTATGGTTGTGGGTAGAAATAAAAAACCTAGGATATAAATAGGTGCAGTTTACGAGTTGTGGCTCATTCGGTCGCCGTGCGCCGAGCCATCGACATCTCCTGATGATGCCCCTGGTTGGGGGCGAAACACGTGTCGAGGTTTTTATTATTTTTTGCACGATAACACAACTCTCATATTTATTCTATTTTCAAAATTATTTCTCTATTCTTTCGGCCTAAGTGGGTTTGGAGGGCGGACTTGTGCATGAATAAATACGAGAGTTGGGTAATTTGCATGTGGCGGAATATTGCAAAGTAGTTAGATTTATTTAATTTAATGAGGTAATTTCAACAACCTAAAGATTTTCATAATTTTGCATCACAAATGGGACCACACGCACATAAGCACACGTCTTTATACCCAAAGGAGTATACAGTTCATTACACCCAGATTTCGCCAGTCACAGTGGTTTTACGAAATAGATTTAAACTCTAGGTATAAATAGATATTAGAATCGATTAAATATCTACTCATTCTGTTTCCATTTATTATTCCAATTTGGACATACAGGTACAGGTACTTCTTAATATCCAACCAATCTAGATATTTCTTCGAGAACCTTCGATTAACCCTTCTATTAGGATTAGAAGTAGGTACCCAATCCTAGTGTCATGTTAGGTCATTCACAGCTGTACCAACGGCGTTTGAAATGTCAGTAAAGCTATATACTCGGACCATTTACGATATATTGACGGACATTATTTTCTTTCTCATAAATCTACGACGGTTTAATTAAATACGAGTGTAATAAATTTTATTGCACACGTATGTAGGATCAATAACTCGTATATCTACTATAGTCTGATTAGTTTTTATATGTAGGTAGATTGATATATTACATATAGAGTAAGAGTCAGCGACTGTCAGTCTTACGTCATGTTATAAAGGTTGCAAGGAATTGGGTTTTTGCAGAGCGCGTTGCCTTTTAGGTTACCTCTGGCGCTGGGCAAAAATCCAGGCCCAAACGCTCAATTGCAATACCGAACAACGTTTCCTTGTCCCGCACCGCGAACTAGTTCTTCTGTGCGGGAAAAATCAAGCATTACCTTGACATTGGCGAAATCATCGACGAACATCGATGGAGCCACGTTTTTAAAAAAAGAAGAAGAAAGAATGCTGCAAATTTTGTCAGAGCAGTGATTATAACTTTTTTTTTTCTAAGGCGTATAAAATAGTATTTATTTCAAATTCGTTAGTTCATATAGCTTACATGTCACTTGGGAACTCCTAAGCCTAATAGCAACTCTATATACTTCCAAACCGATGAATATCCGACGAAAGTTGGGTGCAAAGGGGCTCTACCAACATCTTTAGGGCCCCAGCGACCTCACCTGCTAGTGGCGCACCTGCTGATCAACGGACGAGGGTCATTAATTTACGGTACCTATGTAGTGGCTTCCGCCCCTACGTGGGTACCAGGTGGTACAACAGTGTTGGTCCGGGGGGGTACCACCATGAAGCTGTGCTAAAGCCCCCCAAGTAAACCAGCCCAGGCTGGGTTGCGTTAGGGGTTCAGCAGGGTTCAGGGGTTCTGCACCGCCGGGGCGGGGCGATGTATGGTGCAGCAGGTATGGGACCAGTGGGGGCGAAACGGAGTCTAGTGTGGGTGATGTGGGTCGATTTGCCGGCCAGAAAGACCCTTAGCAACGGCATGGCCGCGGCTGCCCGTAACACAGTCATGGGGCCCGCCTGGGACCAACCACCCCAAGAGGCTGCCCCACATGTTGCGCATAATCCTGATGTGACTCCATGCGAACCTCGATGCCGTTCACCATCACCTTGAGACGGCACGGCCCGCTGTGATGTTCCTCACGGAGACACAAATACGCCGCCCTGACGACACGTCTTACCTGTGTTACCCCGGCTATGTCATCGAGGAACAATTTCGAGTCAAAGCCGGGGTGTGCGTGTTCGTTAGGTCGGATGTTTACTGCCGCAGGTTGCGCTGCCTAGAACCCCTCCAACTCCGTCCTTTGGCTGCACGTAGACCATGGCTCTATGAGCCAGATCTACGTGTGCGTCTACCGTTCCCACACAGGGGATTCTGAGACAACAAAGCTCTTCCAGTACCTCAGCGAGACGGCTGATGAAGCGCAGGTGCGGTTCCCGAACGCTGACCTAGTATTTCTGGGGGACTTCAATGGCCATCACATTGATTGGCTGGGGTCCCTCAAGACTGATCATGCGGGTAGGGCCGCCCATGCGTTCGCTCTCTCCCACGGTCTGACCCAGATGATATGCGGGATCACCCGGATACCAGACAGGTCAGATCACGCGCCCGCTCTGCTTGATCCACTGCTGACGAGTCGCCCAGCCCAGTACAGTGTATCGGTAGGAGTCCCATTGGGTAGTTCCAACCACTGTGTTGTTCACGCTGGCATGAAGGTGTCACCTCCTGCATGTCCTGTACAAACGTCACGACGTCTATGGCACTACTCGTCAGTGAATTGGGACGGTCTACGCGATTATTATGCGTCCGTCCCCTGCAGCCAGTGCTGCTTTGTAGGTAAGGGTCCTTCGGATAGCGCTTTTGCGATCGCTGGCGAGATCAGTTTAGGGATAGAGTATTACATCCCTTTCACTGATGTCGCCAGTATCCGCAGAGCCCATCCCTGGTTCGGGCGAGATTGTGCCAAAGCTGTTCGATAAAAACAGTTGGCAAATCGCGCCTGGATCAGGGCCCGGGCTGTGCGGGACCCAAACGTGGGCCACCTCAAATCAGCGTATAACCGGGCCACAAAATCCAGTAAGAGGGCCTTTAAGAGAGCGGATGCCCAGCGCGTCGCGCAGCTTGGTCAGGAGCTCACTTCCCATCCTACGGGCAGCTGTGGATTCTGGCAACTGGCCAAAGCCGTGCAATCTAACTTTTGTCAGCCCTCGCTGCCACCACTGCGTTACCCAGATGGAACACCGGCTCACAAAGCCCAAGAGAAAGCGAATAAGTTCGCAGACCTATTTGCGGCTAATTCCCGGGTTGACGACCGTGGCCTGCAGCCCCCTGCCATCGCCAACTGTGGCGACACTATGCCTGATATTGTTATCAGTTAATGTGATGTACGGGCAGTGCTGCGGTCACTCGACACGCGGAAAGCCAGTGACCCTGATGGCATTCCGGCGGTGGTGCTACGAAAAGGTGCAGCTGAGTTGTCTCCAGTATTAACACGTCTGTACCGCCTGTCATACTCTATAGGGTTCGTGCCGGAGGTCTGGAAGGAGGCGAACGTACAACCGATCCCCAAGGTCCTCTGGCGCTGGGCAAAAATCCAGGCCCAAACGCTCAATTGCAATACCGAACAACGTTTCCTTGTCCCGCACCGCGAACTAGTTCTTCTGTGCGGGAAAAATCAAGCATTACCTTGACATTGGCGAAATCATCGACGAACATCGATGGAGCCACGTTTTTAAAAAAAGAAGAAGAAAGAATGCTGCAAATTTTGTCAGAGCAGTGATTATAACTTTTTTTTTCTAAGGCGTATAAAATAGTATTTATTTCAAATTCGTTAGTTCATATAGCTTACATGTCACTTGGGAACTCCTAAGCCTAATAGCAACTCTATATACTTCCAAACCGATGAATATCCGACGAAAGTTGGGTGCAAAGGGGCTCTACCAACATCTTTAGGGCCCCAGCGACCTCACCTGCTAGTGGCGCACCTGCTGATCAACGGACGAGGGTCGTTAATTTACGGTACCTATGTAGTGGCTTCCGCCCCTACGTGGGTACCAGGTGGTACAACAGTGTTGGTCCGGGGGGGTACCACCATGATGCTGTGCTAAAGCCCCCCAAGTAAACCAGCCCAGGCTGGGTTGCGTTAGGGGTTCAGCAGGGTTCAGGGGTTCTGCACCGCCGGGGCGGGGCGATGTATGGTGCAGCAGGTATGGGACCAGTGGGGGCGAAACGGAGTCTAGTGTGGGTGATGTGGGTCGATTTGCCGGCCAGAAAGACCCTTAGCAACGGCATGGCCGCGGCTGCCCGTAACACAGTCATGGGGCCCGCCTGGGACCAATCACCCCAAGAGGCTGCCCCACATGTTGCGCATAATCCTGATGTGACTCCATGCGAACCTCGATGCCGTCCACCATCACCTTGAGACGGCACGGCCCGCTGTGATGTTCCTCACGGAGACACAAATACGCCGCCCTGACGACACGTCTTACCTGTGTTACCCCGGCTATGTCATCGAGGAACAATTTCGAGTCAAAGCCGGGGTGTGCGTGTTCGTTAGGTCGGATGTTTGCTGCCGCAGGTTGCGCTGCCTAGAACCCCTCCAACTCCGTCCTTTGGCTGCACGTAGACCATGGCTCTATGAGCCAGATCTACGTGTGCGTCTACCGTTCCCACACAGGGGATTCTGAGACAACAAAGCTCTTCCAGTACCTCAGCGAGACGGCTGATGAAGCGCAGGTGCGGTTCCCGAACGCTGACCTAGTATTTCTGGGGGACTTCAATGGCCATCACATTGATTGGCTGGGGTCCCTCAAGACTGATCATGCGGGTAGGGCCGCCCATGCGTTCGCTCTCTCCCACGGTCTGACCCAGATGATATGCGGGATCACCCGGATACCAGACAGGTCAGATCACGCGCCCGCTCTGCTTGATCCACTGCTGACGAGTCGCCCAGCCCAGTACAGTGTATCGGTAGGAGTCCCATTGGGTAGTTCCAACCACTGTGTTGTTCACGCTGGCATGAAGGTGTCACCTCCTGCATGTCCTGTACAAACGTCACGACGTCTATGGCACTACTCGTCAGTGAATTGGGACGGTCTACGCGATTATTATGCGTCCGTCCCCTGGAGCCAGTGCTGCTTTGTAGGTAAGGGTCCTTCGGATAGCGCTTTTGCGATCGCTGGCGAGATCAGTTTAGGGATAGAGTATTACATCCCTTTCACTGATGTCGCCAGTATCCGCAGAGCCCATCCCTGGTTCGGGCGAGATTGTGCCAAAGCTGTTCGATAAAAACAGTTGGCAAATCGCGCCTGGATCAGGGCCCGGGCTGAGCGGGACCCAAACGTGGGCCACCTCAAATCAGCGTATAACCGGGCCACAAAATCCAGTAAGAGGGCCTTTAAGAGAGCGGATGCCCAGCGCGTCGCGCAGCTTGGTCAGGAGCTCACTTCCCATCCCACGGGCAGCTGTGGATTCTGGCAACTGGCCAAAGCCGTGCAATCTAACTTTTGTCAGCCCTCGCTGCCACCACTGCGTTACCCAGATGGAACACTGGCTCACAAAGCCCAAGAGAAAGCGAATAAGTTCGCAGACCTATTTGCGGCTAATTCCCGGGTTGACGACCGTGGCCTGCAGCCCCCTGCCATCGCCAACTGTGGCGACACTATGCCTGATATTGTTATCAGTTAATGTGATGTACGGGCAGTGCTGCGGTCACTCGACACGCGGAAAGCCAGTGACCCTGATGGCGTTCCGGCGGTGGTGCTACGAAAAGGTGCAGCTGAGTTGTCTCCAGTATTAACACGTCTGTACCGCCTGTCATACTCTATAGGGTTCGTGCCGGAGGTCTGGAAGGAGGCGAACGTACAACCGATCCCCAAGAAAGGGGATCGATCCGATCCAGGCAACTATCGACCCATAGCTGTCACCTCAGTCATTTACGAGGTGCTTGAGCTCCTTATAAATAAGCAGCTCATGCGATACCTCGAGGATCACTCGCTAATCAATGATCGACAATATGGCTTCAGGCCAAAACGATCACCGGGTAACCTCCTGGCATTCGTCACACATGTATGGGGTGAGCCTATGGAAAGGTACGGCGAGTCTTTGGCTAATAGCCTGGACATCGCCAAAGCTTTCAATAGGGTCTGGCATACTTCGCTCCTTTCCAAGCTTCCGGCATATGGTCTACCTCCTCAACTGTGCAGCTGGATTGCCAGCTTTTTAAACGAGCGCCAAGTGCGGGTCCTCTGCGATGGCCAGGCTTCTCGCTTCTTGCAACTGAATGCCGGAGTACCGCAGGGGTCCGTACTGTCACCAACTCTCTTTCTTCTCCATATCAATGATATGCTATCTCTCAGGAACATTCATTGCTATGCAGATGACAGCACATTGCACGGGAGTTACTCGGTTCGACCGGCGGCGGGGCGATCTGAGTTTGAGGAGGAGAGACGACTACTCGTGGCTGATCTCGACCGTAACCTCAACAGTGTCTCTCAATGGGGTACCGAGAACCTGGTCGAGTTCAATGCCCGCAAAACACAGGCGTGTGCATTTACTGCGAAGAAATCCCCTTTCCTTCCCCTACCCTCTCTTCAGAATGCATTATTACCAAAGAAGGACATTCTTGACATCCTTGGCATAGACGTTCGTCGAGAGCTCAATAATAAAAACTACATCGAAAGATGTATAGGGCTAGCTTCGCGGAAACTAGGAATACTGAATAAGGTAAAGTGATTCTTTACACCGGACCAGAGGTGTCTGTTGTACAAGACGCAGATTAGACCCTGCGTCGAATACTGCTCTCACCTCTGGGACGGCTCCGCGAAATATCTGCTGGACGCTCTCGACGCTATGCAGCGACAGGCTATCCGTATTATAGATTGTCCGGAGGTAACGGGAAGCCTTGAGCCGCTAGCTCAGCCCCGAACAATAGCTTCCTTGGCCGCATTCTACCGTATTTACCACGGCGAGTGTTCTGAAGAGCTCTTCAATCTGATCCCACCCTCTTCCTTCCGATCTCGAACAAAGCGTGCCGGGCAGAGATGCCACTCCCACACAGTGGATAGCATGTTCGCGAGAACCGAACGTTTTAAACGTTCGTTTCTCTGCCGAACGATAGTAGCCTGGAACGCCCTGCCTGTGCACGTGTTTCCTCCCAAATATAATCCTGGGTTCTTTAAACGGAGCGTGAAGAGGCACATCAGTAGGTCGTCAAGTTAAGGGCCACTCTCTATAGTATTGTGTGCTGTGAGAGTGGCCCATAATCGTTAGACGTCGTCACGACTTACCACCAGGCGGGTGGCGTCAATTTGGCGAACCAAATATAAAAAAAAAAGAAAGCCGAAGCATATGATTATGATAGGAAGTAGAATCACTGTACATAAATGTCATTCCAAATAAACACATTTTAAGGTAGGTACTGAAAGTACCATCCTTCATAGGCAAAGAAGGATATACGGATATACCTCTCTCTGTTCGGTTGTTACGGTTAATCTCTGAAATATCTAATACGATATTGACGGGACATTTCCTAGCAGATTGCCTACTGATTAGTGAGAAAACAATACCTACAGCTTTTGTTAGATCACTTAAATAAATACTAGTAAATTACGTTATTACTAAGCTTTATTATTCAATGAAAATGTGTTAAATAGTAAAAAGTAAAATGTCTGGTTAACGAGGTCATTAGCATAATAGCACATGCTCTCTTATGATAAGACTGTATGCGTGAGATAATAGTTTAATTTGCATATTCGTTATAACTAAATGTGCATAGTTTAGCAATAGAATAGTTAAGGGGTGAAGTATTCTGATGTCAGTCGACTTTATAACGAACTCATTTACTTCTATTATTTTAATTTTAAAATATTAATTTCCATTTTTCTAGTAACTTTCTTTAACCTGACTGGTTTTGCCTTATACTTATATACAATCTTATGAATTTCAAAGTGAATACAGTTACAGAATGCCGGTGAGTTTTTAACTAGGTATTTTAAAATTTTATTGCGCACATTAACCCGTCGGCTGTTTGAGAACAAATCTTGAAAGTTAAATTTAATTATTATTATTTATTTATTTAATAAATAATATATTGTGATTTCAAAAAATTCAGCTGATGCTAGAGCTGGACATTCGTCATAGGAAGTTGGTGTTTTAATACTGTAACGCCATCTCGTACCGAGTAATAAGACTACCAAACTCGGCGCCATCTAGTAGCAAATCGCAGTACTACTACGTAACGTCTTTCGGGAATGTTCTGTCAAGGTACTTCTATGTAACGTGTTATCTAGAAGCATCTCGAAGGTGTGGAATGTTCGCGATATTTCTTCCGTGAAAATTCCAGAGTAATCTAGAGTAATGACCGCACTATAAAGGCGGAGCACTTCGGTGGCGGATCATCAGTATTTCCAGAGCGATAATACGAGTTATACCTGCGAGTTCAAGTGCGATTAAAAGTGTTTAGTGAAGCTTTATAGTGAAGTGTAAATTAGTGTGTAATAAATAAAGTGTTTTGTGGTAGTTTGATCGGCATTTTCCATTCCGTAGAACCCCGGCTCGTAACAATTGGTGTCAGAAGTGGGATTTGGACAATGCCGGTGTTACCGAAAGAAGACACAGAGGGCGTCCGTACCAGGGGTCAGCGCCAGCAGGAGTTGGACAGCAGGCGCTTCGGAGGTAATACGCCGGAGAGGTTGGGTGGTCAGGAGCAGCCAACGGTGGAAGCAGGCCCGCCCACGGTATCTCCAGCACCAGCACCTCCAGACTTTGCTGCGCTGATGGCGATGCTACAGGAGCAAGCCCGTCGCCAGGAGGAGCAGGCCCGCCACCAGAAGGAGCAAGCCCGTCGCCAGGAGGAGCAAGCCCGTCGCCAGGAGGAGCAGGCCCGCCACCAGGAGGAGCAAGCCCGCCGGTTGGAAGAACAGCTGCTGCGGGACAAGGAGGAGCAGGCACGCCGCCAGGAGGAGCAGGCACGCCGCCAGGAGGAGCAGGCCCGCCGGTTGGAAGAACAGCTACTGCGTGACAAGGAGGAGCAGGCACGCCGCCAGGAGGAGCAGGCACGCCGCCAGGAGGAGCAGGCACGCCGCCAGGAGGAGCAGGCCCGCCGGTTGGAAGAACAGCTGCTGCGTGACAAGGAGGAGCAGGCACGCCGCCAGGAGGAACAGACGCTCCTCATGAAAGATCTTCGAGCGACTTTTGGCAAGGAGATGAATGTGATGAAGGATCAAGTTCATCATGTTGAGAACCGCATCACGGAAGCCGAAACTCGGATTGAAGATGTAAAAAACCAGATTACAGATGTGAGGAAAGAGCTGGGAAATCTGAAAGCTGGAGATGGGATTGCGACTTCCTTACCTGCCGTACTTCAGCGCGTGGATTTAAAGTACCGCCATTCGATGGGACATCTTCATGGTCAGCCTATAAAAAGCAGTTTGAAGCCGTTAAGAAGGCAAACGGGTGGAGCAAAGCCCAGGCCATGACTGCGCTTACATTGGGTTTGCGAGACAAGGCGTTAACCATCCTAGAAGCTCTCGGAGACGATGTTTCCTACGAGCAGCTACTAGAAGCCTTGGAAACCAGATACGGTGACGCTCACCTGGAACACGTGTATCGTGCGCAGCTGAAGGATCGTGTCCAGCGCTCTGGTGAAAACTTGCAACAGTGGGCCCTGGAAGTTGAGAAGCTGGTACGGAAGGCATACCAGTCGGTACCTGCGCTCATCGATGGGAATCTGGTGCAAGTATTCATCGACGGCATCCACGACCTGGAAGTCAGGGCCGCTGTCAGACTCGGGCACCATGAGACTCTCAAAGACGCCTTGGCTCATGCTTTGGAGGTCGAAACCGTACGGAAGGATCATCGATCTCACCGTGTCAGGGAAGTTGTAGCATCACCGGCTCGCGATCGTTTCACGAGGTATAGCCCTAGGTGCTACACATGTGGTGAGAGGGGCCACCTTCGATCCAGTTGCCCAAAGCGTACTGCTAAAAGAGAAGAAAGTCGTTCCCAAGAGGATAGGGTGGCTAATGTCACCGCCCAGCAACAGGAAGGGAAACGAATAAATGCCAGGACTGCGGGGCGGGTGCTGGCTGATTTTAGAAGAGCCCCAAGGGTTTCGATCTCACAAACCCAGGATGGGAACAGCCTGATCATCAAGGGCGAGGTAAATGGAACACCATGCAAGCTGACAATAGATACTGGAGCATCTCGCACGGTTGTCTGTTCCCGACTTGCAAATCGGTTCCTTGGGGACTCTGCAAACCGTGACCGCATCAACTTGGCAACGGCCACGGGTCAGCGCATACCCGTCCGAGGAGAGAAAGAGATGCAGTTAAAGTTGGGCAATGGAATTTACCTGCATAATGTCATCGTGGCTGACATAATGGACGACTGCATACTGGGCTTAGACTTTATGAGGAAGAACTCTTGTGAGATCGACGTCAAGCAAGGAGCGATGAAATGTGGTCAAGAGGAACTTTTCATGGAAGGAGCGTTATCAGGAAAAGTGTACAGCTTGAAGAAGGTCGTGCTTCCTGCCAGATCAGAAACGACTGTACCAGTTAGTCTCCCTCAGAATTCTGGGCGAACACATCGATGTGTACTCATAGAAGGGATATACAATGAACTTCCATGGAAAATGGCCCGAACTCTGGTAAGAGCCAATGAAGCCTCAGTGGTACGTGTGCTGAACCTTAGTGATAAGGAACACGTGATAGAAAAGAGCACATTGATTGGCACTTGCGAAGAAGTAGATTAGGATGCGCCGATGCCAAGAGTTGAGTACTGGGAACATCGTCAACAAGGACGCTAGAAACAACGTGTTGACACTTTTAGAAGACTGTCGTAACATCTTAACGAAGAATGAAATGGACAAGGCTAAGAAGATGTTACTCAAGTACGCCGATATTTTCTCTTCGAGTGATGCTGACATTGGGAAGACTGGATTGGTTCAGCATAGAATCAATACAGGAAATGAGGCACCCATCCGTCAGCGACCAAGGAGACTGCCAGTAGCACGAGAAAAGGAAGTTGAGACCATGATTGAAGGAATGGTAAAAGATGGTGTGATAGAACCATCGTCAAGTCCATGGTGCTCACCTGTAGTGCTGGTGAGGAAGAAAGATGGCAGTATGCGGTTTTGTGTCGACTATCGTCGTCTGAACGACGTTACGAAAAAGGACAGCTACCCTTTACCAAGGATCGATGACACGTTGGACATGCTGACAGGGGTGAAGTGGTTTAGCACGCTAGACCTGAAAAGTGGCTACTGGCAAGTTGAAATCGATCCGAAGGATAAAGAGAAGACTGCATTTTCCACAGGAAAGGGTTTGTGGCAGTTTAAAGTTATGCCATTTGGTTTATGCAACGCCCCGGCTACTTTTGAAAGATTAATGGAAATTGTACTCGCCGGATTGACTGGGGACGCCTGTCTTGTCTATCTAGATGACATTATCATCGTGGGCCGTACGTTAGAAGAGCATCTTCAAAACCTGGAACGCGTGCTTGTAAAGATCCGAAGCGCGAACCTGAAGCTCAGCCCGAAGAAGTGCTCATTCCTCAAACGGCAAGTAAGCTTCCTAGGCTACGTAGTGTCTGAAGATGGTATCCGCACGGATCCAGAGAAAATCATCGCCGTCAAGGATTGGCCGGTTCCAAAGGATAAGACGCAGGTCAGAGCATTTTTGGGTTTGTGCTCATACTACCGAACTAGAACTTTGCGGATATTGCCAAGCCCTTACACAAGCTCACGGAGGAGAAGCGACAATTCTGTTGGGACGGAAGCTGCGGCATCGCATTCCAGGAGCTAAAGAATCGTCTGTGCAATACACCTATTTTGGGTTATCCTGATGCGGAAAATGAATTTATAGTTGACACAGACGCAAGTGATATCGGACTCGGAGGTGTGTTATCTCAAAGGAAAGGAGATCGAGAGGTCGTTATAGCCTACTTCAGCAAATCCTTATCGAAACCTGAAAGGAATTATTGCGTCACGAGGAGAGAATTACTCGCCGTGGTGAAGACATTGCAGCATTTCAGCAAATATTTACTAGGGCGAAAATTCCTTATACGTACCGACCATGCTGCATTGAAGTGGCTATTACAATTTAAGAATCCAGAAGGACAAGTCGCCAGATGGATTGAGCTATTACAGGAATATGACTTTGTAATCGAACATCGCAGTGGGAAATCCCATGGCAACGCAGACGCATTGTCAAGAAGACCTTGCCCTGAAGACTGTAAGCACTGTGCCATACAGGAGATAAAGGAAGCCATACCTGTGAAGATGCTTAAAACGGATCTGAGCGACGAATGGAAAGAAAGCCTACAACATGCTCAACAGGACGACGCAGACATCAAGCCAATATTTGAGTGGATTAAAGCAAGTGCTCCTAAACCCATGTGGAGTGACGTCGCTTCAATGAGTTCAATCACAAAAAGTTATTGGGCGCAATGGGACAGTTTAGTTATTCAGGATGGAGTCTTGTGCCGCAAATGGGAAAATGCTCGAGGAGACAGCTGTCATTTGCAAATGGTCGTCCCTAAAGTTAAGGTCCCAGATGTGCTACAGCTCTACCATAATGGCTGTTCAGGGGGCCATATGGGAGTAAAAAGGACTCTGTTGAAGATACGTGAGCGGTTTTACTGGATCCACTGTCGCGACGACGTTGAGGACTGGTGTCGCAAATGTACGAGTTGTGCTGCTGTGAAAGGACCTCATACACGGAGCAGAGGTGCACTGAAACTGTATAACGTTGGGGCACCATGGGAAAGGATAGCCCTAGATGTTGCGGGACCGTTTCCTGAAAGTGAAAGCGGAAACAAGTACTTCATGGTTGTGATGGATTATTTCACGAAGTGGCCAGAAGTCTTCGCTATACCTAATCAAGAAGCTACTACGGCCGCAGATAAATTAGTTCACGAAGTCTTCTGTCGTTTCGGGGTGCCTCTAGAAATCCATAGCGATCAAGGAAGAAATTTTGAATCTCAGGTGTTCCAGGAAATGTGTCGGGTCATGGGTACTCACAAAACCAGAACGACCTCTTACCACCCGCAGTCAGATGGAATGGTGGAGCGATTTAATCAGACATTGGAGAGATATCTGGCAAAAGTTGTGGAAAGCAGGCAAAAAGATTGGGACAAGCACATCCAACCGTTTCTTTTGTCTTACCGAAGTGCGGTTCACGAAAGCACGTCAGTGACACCAGCTTATGCGAACTTTGGAAGAGAATTACGATTGCCTGCCGACTTACTAACCGGTATACCACCTGACGCTCCACGCAATATCACTGATTATGCGAATGACTTGCGCAGCAGGATGAATGACATTTATGAGCATGTCAGACAATCAGGTCAACAAATGTCTGAAAAGATGAAGACCCGTTACGACCGAAAGACAAACAATAAGAGCTTCGATGAAGGTTCGTTAGTGTGGTTACATAACCCAGTCCGCAGTAAAGGGAAGTCTCCTAAGCTGCAAGCTAAATGGGATGGACCATACCGAGTTGTGACCAAGATTAACGATGTCACTTACCGAATACGGAAGAGTCCAAGAAGTGCGCCAAAGATAGTTCATGTGGATCGATTGGCGCGATATTATGGGCCTGACAATGCTCGGGACGAGCATGTCTTAGGAGGGGGCAGTGTAACGCCATCTCGTAGCGAGTAATAAGACTACCAAACTCGGCGCCATCTAGTAGCAAATCGCAGTACTACTACGTAACGTCTTTCGGGAATGTTCTGTCAAGGTACTTCTATGTAACGTGTTATCTAGAAGCATCTCGAAGGTGTGGAATGTTCGCGATATTTCTTCCGTGAAAATTCCAGAGTAATCTAGAGTAATGACCGCACTATAAAGGCGGAGCACTTCGGTGGCGGATCATCAGTATTTCCAGAGCGATAATACGAGTTATACCTGCGAGTTCAAGTGCGATTAAAAGTGTTTAGTGAAGCATTATAGTGAAGTGTAAATTAGTGTGTAATAAATAAAGTGTTTTGTGGTAGTTTGATCGGCATTTTCCATTCCGTAGAACCCCGGCTCGTAACAATACGATCCAGTTGTGTTCGTATAACAGTCGAGGAGTTAGTAATGTGAGACCAATAACTCGTATATACGTGTACCAAGATTTAGGTAAGTTGGTACCTATATTGTACAGTTAACTCACAGAGGATTGAAAACGGAATTTCGTTTCCTACAATCCCTACCTCAATACGCATTGTAATTCCTATTGTAAATAAAGTTAGGTTCCAAATATGACATATTAGTACCTACCTAATAATATAAGTTCCACTAAGTGCCAATAGTGAAAAGTAGGTTTACCGTATTTACGTTATTTACATATTATTGTATTCTTATTTAGTTAACGAATTAATCTCAAATATTTGGTGTATTTAGAATAATGAGACAATACATATAAAAATTCTTAAGTAACTATTCATACAAGTCATAAAATGGACTAGTAAAGCTTATATTATTAAACTACTAGAACTAGCACAGAACAGGGAATAGTACTTACATACAGAACTTGCACTCCGATGTTAATTAAAGCACATTCTTTTATTTACAGAGAACATCATTCGAACGTTAGGGTTGTCCAGTAAAGTAAAATATATACCAGCACAATTTGACCAATAATTATGAAGTTAATGCCTCAATATCAACTCTATGGTCAATGCCGTGTCACAAACAAGAGTAAACCTTACTGATTTACAACTTCAAGTTGTCGCTGACGTCACGTATTTTTTGCGGTTGTTAGGCGAGTGACATAGGCCTGGTACTAGTGCTAAAAATAAATGAAGAAGTTTGTTCTAAATCACACGTAAACCATTAAACAGATTTGAATGGAAATTGACACATAGAAAGGCCATTTCTTGGATTAATGGACGCGACTTATTATACATACTCGAAATGTGTTCATTGATAGGAAAACTAATCCTGATGGACTAAGCTGCGGGCATCAGCTACTAATAATACATTCTAGTGTAAAGAACACAATAATAAAACTAAAAAAAATGTATTTAAATGTTAACAACATTCATGAACCCATATTCTAAAAATATTCATTCTTTTAACTTATCCACTTGCTACTAGAGAATTTGGGGGTGTTCGAAGTACCCTCGTAACACTAATGAGATTCACTGCACAAAATGAAAATCCGCTCTTATACAAAGCCACTAGAACTTTCTCCAAAACAGATTCACCGCACAAAGCCGGCCACTAGACTAGGGTTTGTTTTATTTTGCTTGAGTGGCGTTTCTGGTTAGTGGGTCGAGATGACATAAAATAAAATACACTTTAAAAATTGACACAGAAACCGACTTCAAACTACCGAAATGCGACCAAATAGTTGTCAGAATAGGACCAAATTGAAATGGGACTTCTCGGTTCAACCAGTCCGAAGATATGAGGTAACAAACATAAAAATAAAAAAACATACAGTCTAATTGATAACGTCCTCCTTTTTTGGAAGTCTGTTGTAAATGGGTTAGTATCATAATGACTTTAGTCTATAAATTTACCTAATCGTTAGAATGACTAGATCTGAAAACGACAAAGACTGCAAGAAGTCTTTGTATAAAATTTACAAGGTAGCAAAATGACTGGTTATCTAAATGACTATATCGTTAGACGACCATATTTCATAATCACAGGATAGAATAAATTACAAGTACAATCACGACGCAATAAAAAAAAAAAAAAAAGACAGGACTATTTTTTTAACTAACGTAAATGGTGTACTTCCTTACAAAATATTAACTAATAATCTTGTCTATAATAATAATAATAAAAACAGTGGTAACAAAATGCGGGCTTTCAACGGTTGGGTGATACCTTTATTGTTGTACTCCTTTGGCATACTTAGGTGGACTCAAACGGAACTAGACGCCCTGGATAGGCGAGTCCGTCAACAACTGACATTGCATCGAATGTTACACCCACGATCTTCTGTCATGAGACTGTACATTCCGCGGAAGTGGGGGGGTCGAGGCTTTTTGAATGCCAAGAACCTCCACAACCGTGAAGTGTGCAGTCTGAGAGATTACTTTCTACAGAACGGGTGTGACATTCATTGCGATGTCGTGATGGTTGACAAGGGCCTAACACCTCTTTCCTTGGCTAACGAGAACTGGCGTAAACCAAAGGTGCTAGGTACTGAAGACCGTAGGGACGTATGGAAGAGTAAGGAGCTACACGGGCGGTTCTACCGGGTCTTAACAGGACACGACGTAGACCTGCTCGCTTCGGTGAACTGGCTACGTTTTGGGGACCTCTTTGGGGAAACTGAAGGTTTTGCCTGTGCAATTGCAGATGAGGTTATCAAGACGAACAACTATCGGAAATACATCATGAAGGACGGTACGGTCGACATTTGTCGAGCATGCCACCGTCCTGGTGAATCACTTCGCCATATTATTTCCGGTTGTTCGTATCTAGCTAACACCGAGTACTTACATAGGCACAATCAAGTAGCCAGGATCATCCACCAGCAACTTGCTCTTCAATATGGCCTTATTGAGTTTGAAGTACCGTACTATAAGTACACACCAGTGCCAGTTCTTGAGAATGGTCGTGCAATGCTCTACTGGGACCGATCAATCATCACGGATAGGACTATTGTTGCCAATAGGCCCGATATCGTGTTGGTTGATCGGACCCAGCGTCGGGCAGTGCTCGTCGATATCGCCGTCCCGCATGACGAGAATCTCGTGAAGGCAGAGAAGGACAAACTTAGTAAGTACCTCGATCTGTCCTTCGAGATAACCGCCATGTGGGACGTAGACTCGACGATCATTGTCCCGGTGGTCGTTTCAGCAAACGGATTAATAGCGAAGAGTCTCGATCAACATCTCAAGAGACTCTCGTTAGATTGTTGGATCAAGAGTCAGATTCAGAAGGCTGTTATCCTCGACACGTGCCGTATTGTTAGGAGGTTTCTTAGTCTGTAGCCTCCACCACCGGTAGTTTGGGTCCTACTCCGCTACTGGTGGGTCACTATTTTTTATATTTTTAAATGTATTTGTGTTTTTTATAAATGTATTTAAAAATGTATAAAATAAGAATAGAAATGAATAAACGATACAATAATAATAAATAAATAATAATAAATTGTTTATTTTCGGTTTCTTATTTTATAATTATATATTAAAAGTACACTATTTTGAAGGCAGGCGACGACTTTGGAGTGCGCACTGGGCATGCGTGAGTTGACTGCCGGCCGTCGCCTGTTAGGTCTACGAGGTGCCATACCGCGCGGCTCAGACGCGGGGTCGGCTCCTTACGGAACTGTTGTGTGCGAACTCTCATTATTACGAGTGTATTTTGTTTTACAATTTCTCTAAATAATAATATTATAGAATATATAATAGATAAACTGTTGTAGGGGGGCTTTATGAACGCAATAAAACCCAAATCAATAGTTTTTAGAACTTTTGTCTGTTTGTCTGAATGTTTGAACACGCTAATCTCAGAAACGGCTTAACCGATTTGAATTTTTAATTTGAATTTGCGGTTTTCAGTAATGCGTTGTGGTTTATTCAATTTAACATTTAAGGTTTGGTTTTCAATCGGTTCATAAATAAAAAAGTTATGTAGATCTAAAGTAACACGCAGGCGGAGCTGCGGGCAACAGCTAGTACTGTAATAAAATTAGTTGTAACTAAATTCATTTGTCATATTTTAAAGTATATTTTATTTCAGAAATATTACTCAGTAATTCAATTGCGCTAAATTATTACTATTTCATATTTTATTTTATATTTGTTTCTTACACCGCTAAAATAAACAAGATTTTTCAAGGTAGTCCTTTAAATTTTAATTGTATTTGCATTTTAATATTTCCTCGTCCACTGAATCTTTTCCCAACCTAGGGTCGGCTTTCCAGTCTAACTACGATTATAATAACATCTATGCAGCCGAGCTTCAATATTTCCCATGGAGCGACTGTCATCTGACCTCCACAACCGATGGGCGATATTGAAGCTCTGTAGTTAGCCCAGTCGGATTTTTGTTTTTCATTGACCGAGCGAGCGAAGCGTCTACATTTCGAGATTGCACAATTTTGCTTTCTCCCGTCTGTCTGTCAGTTTTTATCCGATCTTCACGAAACTTAGCACAAGTGTTTCTTGATTTAGTACAATTATTTATGGTGAGCAAAAAAGCTCAAAAAGGCTTGGGGGGAAAATGGGGTATATAAGGTCAAATAACGTTTTAATGTTTTTCCGGGCTAGCGGCCCCATTTATAGTCCGATCTCTACAAATCTTGGTAAAAGTATTCCTTTACTAGACAAGACAATATTTTTAGCATACATTTTTTTATAGGGTAAGGATGGGGGGAAAATCCCGAAAAATGTTTTTAATGTTCGCGAGGTCTAAAGTCGGTATTTCGATACATTGGTCACAGTTTGCGGCAGAGATCATGAATTTCCACTTGCTACGTTCTTGGCTTACTCGCCGGTTACATTGATTTCGTGCTGATTTCACAAAATCAAATTACCTACATGCAGTTCAAAATGACACTCTAGCGTTTATGTACAACATAAAATTCTCATAGCTATGGTTTTATATAAATGGGGAGTTTATAGACGTGATGCAGTAAGCACCTCGTAAAATCAATGGGAACGACCGACGTGAAAACGACCAACGACGAACCGTAGAGTAGGTACCCCATGTCGTTGTGTCGAGTCATCATTATGGTATTTTTATGCATCATGTGGGGTATCTATTATCTCTTATATAACCCAATCAGCTGTCGTGTATAATAAACCCTGAAAAGCCATGATGACATTGATGACATATTGTAACACTGTAAGTCAACCTTACCCACCAGCTGGATCAACGGAGAGGCTTATGAGACTATTAAGAGTTGTCCCAGGGCGCCAGTTCACATTATGAACGGTGTGTGTGATGACAGGAGATTTCAATAAGGCAACAAAAAAAGAGGGTTTACAGAGAGTTTATTGTTATAACCATAAAAATTGTTACACAATATAAGGTTAAATTAAATTATTTAGTTTACACAAGGAAAATAGGTAGGTATTGACTAACCTATTACTTACATTATTGAGAGAACAATG
Organism: Nudaria mundana; assembly: GCA_963556515.1. Classification (NCBI taxonomy): domain Eukaryota; kingdom Metazoa; phylum Arthropoda; class Insecta; order Lepidoptera; family Erebidae; genus Nudaria; species Nudaria mundana. Next base: position 15,834,283 of record OY748296.1, read on the forward strand.
CACAGATCATAGTCTTGAAGTTTGTATTGTAGCTGAAGGCTCTTGAGACGTAATACACCGGTATGTACTCGTATGTTAACAAAGATTTTTGTAAGAAATTGGTGGCTGTTTGAGACAGCGTCTTTCTACTTTCACAATTTAATAAAAGTACTTAGCTCAGTGAAGGTTTGCAAAGTCAGCTGACGGTGGCAGTTTGACCTTTGAACTGCTGTCTTGTGGGCCCAAGGTGATCTCGTATATCCACGACGTAGACCCCGCAGTCTTTCGGTTGCGAGATTTTATAATGGTCCAACCAATCCCACACTTCTCAGAATCCCGGCACCAAGATAGGGATATAACCAGAAACTGACACGCCCTTAGCTGCCTAAAACACAAAGAATAACCTGCCTTCCACCACGTTGTCCAAATTTGCTAGGAATGTACATTTACAGAATCTTGAACTTTCAAACAGTTAATAGATCTTAATAGATCACGGTAAAGAGAACTTTTTTTACACGTGTAGACGACTGCTTCGTATAATACAATATTGTATGCCAAGAGTATAATAAGACTGGTGTTTTTTTGGTTAGGTGTGGAGCGTAGAGATGAAGAGATGATAAAGACATGTCAGAGAATAAAGACCTGTTGACTGAGCGCGCTGCCATTTTATAAACTTTCGAATCTATCTCGAATGTTCTGTTAGCCACAAACCAGTTCTAAACTAGATTTAATAAGGCAACACTTTGTCACTAAGCGGAAATCAAAAACCGATCAACCAAATGCTTTACCAAAGAGAGATTTTTTTTTTCTTAACAAAACATCGGACTAAGTTCTCACCAAATCCGATAGAGGACGCTATACAACGCGTATACTTCCATGTACGAACCCTTCATCCGTCCCAAACTGACAGTTGTTCGGTGAATGACAGTACTGACAACGATCCGTCAACACCAATGTTTGTATTCTGGGAGTGTGGCGAAAATATCATGTTACAATATGTGTCTGATTTCTTTAAAATAAAAGATCATTGTACAGCTAAACTTTATTCATTTGTAAGATTGATTAGGGACATTAGGTACTTAAGTCGCCTCTAAATATGGACTTTTAGGTAGGTTGTTTACTTACAAAATACAGGCACGGGCAGCACATATTGCTTATGACTTTGGTTTAAAAGTTTATAAGTGCTTGAAGACGTTATGAAGAAAGTAGTGATAATATTGAAGTTGATATATGCAGAAATCATAAAAAAATCTATGTATATTATTATGGATTTTAATTGTTAGCCCGTTTAATAACAGAAATATTCTTTATTGAAATAATTTTAAGTAGTTAGTTTCATCTAAGTGCGATGTGTAGTGTAAATCAATTTAAACCTGAGAACAGATACCTCAGTAGGCATAACTCTAAATCAGTATCAGCGATTTAGTTAAAATTCAATCTTGAAAGTTAACATAAATATTTATTATCGTTTACGGCAACTAGACTTGCTTTAACATTTCCATTAGTTTTATGACCGTTATATTCTTTAATAACAAGCTGGCAGAATTTAATGCAGTGTCAAAGTCTAGTAACGTATCACAGAAAAATACGACATCCATATTGCATTAAAATGACTTCATAAAATTAGCTTCGGCTTCAAGGACCCACTAAGCAGACCCACCGGTGGGTCTCAGTATACTGATATGTCTCCAAAGGCCCACTAGTGGGTCCAATGAGATTCTATTATCTTCGAAGACCCACTAATGACTACTTCTTTGTCAAGGTTCATAAAGCAGACCCACCGGTGGGTCTCAGAATACTAACATGTCTCTAAAGGCCCACTGACGGGTAGGCGCAGATAAATATTATGAATCAATATCATCGGTGCCAAGCCAAGGTTGGAGAACGGTTTCCTGCTGTTCACAATCCTATCTCCGAAGGGTAGTTCCGGTACAATTCTGGTCACAAAAAGTTGCCCTTGCGCCTATTGTAAATCGCATCTGCCTTTTTCGAGATAGGCATGTGTGCGAACAGACGGACAGACAGCAAGAAATAATGATTTTCCATTTAGAGACAATTAGATTCTCTGGTAGATCACTAAAGGACAGGTATGATTTTAATCGAACTAGTTCCTACGATTATTGTCCCCATCTTCGAACCAAGGTCCCCATCTATGGGGACCTTAAATAATTGGAACTTTTAGTCTACTAAAAGTTCGCCGTCTGCCGTAGGATATCGAACTGTCTGTTAGTTTCTTTTCTTCTGTTAAGGCGTGACTCCATCGTGTGTCGATGATTTTGCCAATGTTAAGGTAATGTTTGATAGTCCCGTACAAGAGAACTAGTTACTCCGAACTAACTCCAGGTGTGGGACAAGATAAGAAACGTTTGCTATTGCAAATGAGTGTCTGGAACTCGATTTTTGCGGAGCGCCAGAGGTAACCTAAAAAGGTATACGCTGAACAAAATCCGAACTCCTGTCAGTAAATTGTGTGACGTCACACCACTGCGGGCGTGCACCGCGCGTGCACCGCGAGCGGCATCGGTCGCCCCACCAGCCTGATGTGTCGTCCCTGCGACAAGGTCGTACTCGTCGTACTATATAAGCGAAGGACAAGCGTCATTTGATCCTCTCGCTACTACGAAGAAACTCCAGGTGATGTGGCTGTCTATTTACAGCACTTGCCTTGGACCTGAAGCCTGTAACCTATAGTAAACTAAACTATTAGTATTATCACACTCACATTAGTAGAATCACTAAGGACCTGCGACCCTAAGTCGAGGCATTACTACTTGTATTTACGTTGTTTGATACATTACATGTATGAAATCATCTTGAGTGTGATCATTTGATGTTATCCCGAGGTAATCCCGATATTATACAGGGGAGGATCACCCTTACGTTACAGTGGCACCCAATAAGAAGGCTTAAAAGGTTACAGGTTACACGGTCAAGGGCAAGTGTAATTTGCATTTATTTTTGTGTATTTGTGTGGATTCGTTTACAAGGGTACGTACTATTCATTTCAGACCCACGGTACCCCTGGCCATACCCCTGGTGGTACCGTAGGTCTATTAAAGTTAAACGGTACCACCGAGTAAGTAACGCTAGTGATGTGTTGACCTACCTGTGACTTACGAAATATGGGTACAATAAACAGCTCCGTCTACCTCATCAAAGCATAAAACAGAAGAATCTATATGACATTTTTCCCTCTGAACACGTGGTCCGACTGCTTTGTCCGACTAATCGGGCCACGTGAACTTTTTTTTTCTGTTGATTCGGGTAATCCGATGTTTCCTTGTCGTAAGCTTTTATTATGGGCGAAGAAATAATATTTCTCCATCGCAAAGGCGGCTCAGTTTTATTATACGGTGACCGACAATTTTACCGTAACAAATGAACAAGTGGGAATAGCTACTTGTAGCGGAAATATATACCCAGTAGTTCCATAGAAACACAAACAACAAAAGTACTAGGAGTGCAGAACTAGAAAAGAGCACTCGCCAACTCTTATCTTGCTCAGTTTGGTTTATTCAAAATGTGTTCGAAGAAGTTTTGTTCAGAAACCGCTGAGCCTCGATTTCTCGAGACGCAGGCCTGTGCTCCCGTTCCAGCGCCACCTTGTGCCATTGGAACAATGACGCAAGGGCTCTCGCTTCCAGGTCCCATGGAGGGGTCGCGGCTAGGAGACATGCAGCCTCTAGGGAGATCGTGCGGTACCCTCTTATTGTTCTGACGGCCAAGGTCCTCAACGATCTGTGTAAAACAGCAGTGTTGTTGGCCGTCAGTCTCGGCGCCCATACGGGAGCCCCGTACACGGCCATACTCCGCACGATCCCCAGGTACAGTCTCCTGCAGGAAGCGTTGAGTCCCTTTAAGTTGGGCATCAGTCGCGAACGCGCGGCTGCTGCCCCCGTCACTTTGGGGACCAAACTTAGGAAATGTGGTCCGAAGTTCCACCGGCCATCGAGTACGAGCCCCAGATACTTCATGGAGGGCTCTATGCGGATGCTAACGCTCCCTACATTTATGCTAGATCCTGGAGGTGGCCCGCGCCGAGGTCCGTGAAAACAGAGCGCCTCGGACTTATTCAGTGCCACGTCCAGTCCCAGCCGCCGTATACGACCCACGACTTTAGCAACCCCAGTCGTGACCTTGAGTGTTGCCTCCTGGTGCGTTGCTTCCCGCGCCGTGACGAGGGTATCGTCCACGTAACAAGTTACGCTGACGCCCTCAGACAACGCACCCCGCAACACTAAGTCGTATCCGATGTTCCACAGGAGAGGTCCTAGGACCGACCTCTGAGGAACACCGAACGACTCATTTTGCCGAGCTGGCCCGAGCCAGCTAGGGTAAGTTATGGCCCTCTCGGATAAATATGCCCCGACAATGCGACGGAGGTAGAGAGGCACTCCGTGGTAGAAGAAGTGGCTCGAAGTGCCTCTCTAACGCAACTACAAGGTAAGGTGTTAAAGATGCCCCGCGAGACTGCTTACTCCGCCAGGGTCTTCACGCGCATGATCGCGCTCACGGTACTGGTTGTCCGTACTGGTTGTCCGCCAGGTCTGGGCCCACACGCGTGAGATGCTCGACGAGGCGTTCCGCGATAATTCGCTCAAAGAGCTTACACACCTCGTCGAGCAGCACGATCGGCCGGTAACCGGACGGTTACCATGGGTTCTGCTCCAGGGTCTCCAGGAGCTCCTCGTGGGCTGCCGTTTTAGCCCGCGTGAGCGCTTCCTAGTAGTGAGTTATTGGGCATTCTACCCCACCTTAGTTCCATCGGTTATCTTCGATAACCTCAGTCAGTCAGTGGTGGGGTAGAATGCCCAATAACTCTGTGGGGTAGAATGCCCAATAACTCTTTGTAAAATCATTTACCTAAGCCAACGTTCCACATTTTAATGCCGTTCAATACACTACCGTTCCGTCAATGGTTAACCAATTTCACTTGCTAGATGATTGCTTTCGTACAGCAAACTAACCCGATGCATGTTTGTTAACATGAACACGTTAAGATCACATTTTTAAAATAGATAAAGGTGGGACAGAATGCCCAATATCACTTTGGATTGGGAAATAACGTAACTAAACGAATATTCCACATTAATATCATTTGAGCACGCTGTCCCACTGTTCGTACGTTCGCTGAAGCTCCTTACTACTACTTGTAGTTATAAATATTTATGTTATAAATTCATCTTTTCATTACGAGTCCATCAGTATTACATAGCAAACATGAAATTCGTTAAACAAACACAATCGTTACAGGTCAATACAATCTGTGACGATTTGACAAAAAACAAGTTACGCCATGGAGAATTATTACCGAATACAGTACGTTGCATCATTTGCGGACCATCAAATTGTGGAAAAACTAACTTATTAATTGGTCTTCTATTGCATGAAAATGGATTGACATTTCAGAATGTTTATGTATATTCTAAAACTCTCCATCAACCAAAGTACATCTTTTTAGAAAAAGTTTTACAACGAGTACCAGGTATCACTCTCCAGAAATACCAAGCAAATGATGACGTTTTGAAGGTTACAGATGCGAAACCTAATTCTGTGATTATTTTTGACGATGTAGCATGTGAAAATCAAAGTAATATGCGTGATTATTTTGCAATGGGAAGACATAAATTGATTGACAGTTTTTATTTAAATCAAACTTATACCAAAATACCTAAACAACTTGTAAGAGATAATGCTAACTTAATTGTGCTTTTTAAGCAAGATGAAGTTAACTTGAAACATGTTTACGAAGAACATGTTAACACCGATATGACATGGTTGAAATTTCGAGAAATATGTTCCCTAATATGGAAAGAGCCTTTTGATTATGTGGTAATTAATAAAGATTGTTCGAAAAACAACGGTTGCTATAGAAAAACGTTTGACACTTTTGTATTATTAGATGAAATTTGAATATTTAAGTAGACTGCAGTCACGTTATTGTTATTCTTTAATTGGTTCTTATCCGATAACCACCTATTTTACATAATGGATAAATCATTGAAAAAACAAATTGTTGATGCGACACAAGCTGTCAGGAAAAAAATACGTAAAATGAAGGATTTAGAAGATAATAATAGACATGCTCTTGATACAGTTTTTAAGCCTGTTACAGAATCTCTCAATTTAATAGCCAACACTAATAACCACTTAGCTCTAACAAAAAAGGAGGAAAAAGGAGAACCCTAAGAACCACAAGACCAAGATATGAAAGAAACAGATGAAAGCAGTAATGATAGTAACGAATCGGAACCCTCATCGGACTCTTCATTTCAGTCATTAGTCGATACTAATCCAGATGTATCATCTTGGTCATTATCTTCACAAGTACTATCGGATGTACCATTTGGTATAAGAAATAACCGTGGACAGTTAATGTTAGGTTCCTCTGGCATAACGATTGGAGATCAAGTTATTACTGTAGCCGGACACAAGTACGAAAGTACACCTGGGTTGCGAGAGTTACTGTTAAAAAGAGACATTGATCTGAGCTTTGTTAATGACTATGACAAGCAAAATTATAAGGCAATGTTACTTGTAACGAATGCACATCGTCGTGATTTCGATTAAAAAAAACCAATTAAACGTAATAAAGGACAAAAATATTTGCAAGTTATTAAACCACTTTTCGAACAAGAAAGTAAAAGTCCAAGTTGTAGACAGAAAGTAGGAAAAGGATTACCTTTAACAAAAATGTGGAACAAAAATACAGATTTTGTATATTGGGATGATCCCAATGAATTGGTTGATAGATTAAAATTATTAATTGCTTCTCGAGATGCTGGTAACACAGGAATAGACAATGAAATAATATCTATCATTGAAGAACTACGTGAAAGCAAAATCATCAAATAAATAAATCTACTAATATTATATGTGTATCATTTTACTATATACCGTTCAACATAATACACCTTTAATATGAATGTAGACAAATTTGGTCATTATATTCATAAGCGAATGCGTATATCGGAAATACTGGATTTTAATGATAACGTATTAATAAAATCTGATCGTGGAGATTATGACTTGAAAACATCGAGGTTAAAAGGTGTCAAACCTCCTCAAGACGCAGATGATGCAGTAAATAAAGCATATGTAGATGAATTGAAAGGTGTACTAATGAATAACTTACAAAAATTGCAAAGTTCTATTCCAAATAGTGTTCAAAACCACATAGAGAAAGCTTTAAAAACAATAATGTCTGAGATAGTGACTCATTTGGAAAACAAATTTTACACAAGGAACGCAGTTGATAGACTAATTGAAGACGCAATTCAATCTATATTAAAAGATCGAAAAACATAGACCTCAAAGTTTATCAAAATGGCGAAACAACAAATCGTCAATGAAATACATAAAGCAGCACGAAAAAATTTTCCTCGACGATCTGTAATTTTAAAAGGTATTGATGATTTGTGGCAAGCAGATTTAGTTGATATGCAAAACCTAAAAACCTTTAATAAAGGATATAACTATATTTTAATAGTTATTGACTGCTTCTCAAATTACGTTTGGGTGGAACCACTAAAAACTAAATCCAAACATGATGTCTCTCATGCATTTGAAAAATTACTTTCTACTAATCATAGGATACCAACTCATCTGCAAACTGATAGGGGTACTGAGTTCTATAATTCTACATTTCAAAAGCTTTTACAGAACTATAATATTAAACACTACTCAACATTTTCAACCAAAAAGGCTTCAATTGTTGAACGAGTTATTAAAACGATTAAAAATAAATTGTACAAATACTTTAGCTTGAACGGACACTATAAGTGGGTAGATGGTGGCTTGAACGGTGTTATGAAGACATATAACAACACAAAACATCGCACTATTAAATTTGCACCTGTTAATGTTAATAAGTTTAATGAAACGGACATTAAAAATAATATTACAAATTCCATGATAAAGGTAACCCAAAAATGTCGCCCAAAGTTTAAAATTGGTGACAAAGTTCGAATTAGTAAGTACAAACATATATTTGAGAAAGGATACACTCCTAACTGGTCAACAGAATTATTTACTATAAAAAAGATAAATAATACTGTACCAATAACATATAGCATCGAAGATAATCAAAAACAAGTCATATAAGGAACTTTTTACGAACAAGAGCTTCAAAAGTCGTCCTGCCCTGGTGTCTATTTGATAGAAAAGGTTTTAAAAAAGAAAGAAAACAAACTGTTTGTAAAATGGTTGGGTTTAAATAACAAAGAGAACAGTTGGATTGATAAGACTGCAATAGTGGAATAAGTTAATTATATAAGTGATATATAATTTTAAAGTATATTCATTATTCTTTGGACGATGCAAGGTGGTGGACTAATAAACAGTATCATTAATCATTTACCATTCGAACTTCACATACCCGGTTATAACTATTGTGGACCAGGAACAAAGCTTTCAAAACGATTACTACGTGGTGATAAAGGTGTAAACAAGTTAGACGAAGCTTGTATGCATCACGATATCGCATACGCAAACTACATAGACTTGCCTAACCGTCAAAAAGCCGACTTACGTCTTATAGATATGACTAAACAAAGACTTAAAGCAAAAGATGCTCGAACAGGGGAAAAGATTAGTTCGTGGATAGTAAACAAAGTTATGAAAGCTAAATTGAAGTCTGGTGCTGGTGTTAAGACCTTTAATAACTTTGTTAGGAAAATAAAAAGAAAAATCAAAAAACTCTCGCCTAAAGATAATAAGTCATTAATAAATATAGCTTATATGGTTGCTAGAAAATTAGTTCCATGCATTCCAAAAGTTCGCGTACCTTGAATGATACCTATACCAAAAACTGGAGGCATTCTACCTTTAATCCCAATTTTTGCTGGTTTGTCTGCTTTAGGAGCATTAGCTGGTGGTGCAGCTGGTATTGCAAAAACAGTGAATGATTATAAAGACGGTCAGAAAAAATTACAAGAAACTGAACGTCATAATAAAACTATGGAGGCTATAGCAATAGGTAAAGGTTTATACATTAAACCACATAAGCAAGGTCATGGATTGTTTATAAATCCATCAAAAAACTAATTGATCAGCTACCTAATCGCGCTTTAACTAATATCGATATTCAGAAGTATGCCTATTGTATTCCTTACTTTCGGGGAGTTTACATGAAGGATCAGTTACCAAAAACACCTAAACGAATTGAATGTGGTATAGTTAACCTAGATAATTCAAAAAATGATGGAACGCATTGGGTAGCTTATGTTAAAATAAATAATTATTGTGAATATTTTGATAGCTTTGGTGATTTAAAACCGCCAAGAGAATTAATCCTATATTTTAAGAACTGTGATGTTTATTATAACTTTAGTAGATATCAACAATTTAACACCTTAATTTGTGGACATTTGTGTTTAAGATATTTGCAATGTTTTTGGAATAAATACTATAAATTTTATATCACTCTTTCATTTCCATCATTTGCAAGATGTCACTCACCGTATCGATAACTGGAAACTCATCGGTATTATCTACCTATTATCCAAGCACGCTGCCATTAGTTGGGGAGTATGAATGTGCATTATTACATTTCTCTACATATAATTCTATTCCAAATTTTGATAATACAAATAATAAATTATATTATGGTTCTAAAAATGTTATCGAGATACCTGAAGGAACTTATGAATTACAAGATATTAGCGACTATTTAAAAACTGAGATAAAAGATGCATCCATAAAACTCAATTGTAATAACAACACCTTAAAAACTATGTTATTTTGTACATCAACTATAGATTTTACTAAAGAAGGTACATTTGGAAGTTTATTGGGATTTAAAAAACAGATCTTAGAAGCAAATAAATATCATGTATCAGAGTTTCCAGTTAACATTTTGCCTACGACTGTCATGAGGATTGAATGTGACATAGTTAGCGGTTCCTATATAAACGGTCAATCCAGTCACATCTTACACGAATTTGCACTTAATGTTCCACCTGGATACAGGATTATAGAAATTCCAAAAAACGCAATCTACTTTCCAATAAACCAAACCAATATAAGCTGCATACAGATAAGGCTGTTAGATATAAATAATAACTTAATAAATTTGCGAGGTGAAGAAGTGCAGTTGTATCTACATATCAGAAGAAAACATGATAGATTATAATAAATATGTGGTTCATTCAACTAAACATAACAGTCCTACTCAAACTATCAAACCAATAAGAGCTCGATCCAAAAAGGTCATAAAATTGAACAACAATAATAAAGCATTTCTTAAAGCGATTGGTTTGTTAAAATGAATAAAATGAATATACTAGATGTTTTATCCGCTCCTGCATACAACAACTCTGTGGAAGGAATTGAATTTCACTCTTACAAGCCTTACGTAACAAGTTTCAATAGAAGCGATGAAATCAGGATACCTATTAATCAACAAGACTTGTATATAATACCATCAGCGAGCACTTTGTTTTTGGAAGGAACTATTGTTGTAAACAAGGCTGAAAATTCTAAAGAGAGAGTCAGTAGCGTTCATTTCACAAACAATAGTTTACTTTACTTGTTTCAAGATATAAGGTATGAGATAAATGGAGTGGAAATAGATAAAATAAAAAACGCTGATATAACTACCACAATGAAATCATTAATATCAATGAACGAAAACGAGGCTAAAGTATCTAATGCTTGGGGTTGGAATATCGATGGTATAAATAGTACAAATGGGGGTAGCTTTTCTGCTTCCATACCCCTCTGTAACATTCTTGGTTTTGCAGAAGATTTCAAGAAAGTAGTGATAAACAGCAAACATGAATTAATATTGTTACGAAGTAATACTAATCTGAACGCCCTAAAACTTAGCGCTGGTGAGACGGTAGAAGATATTATTATAAATAAAATAATATGGCGAGTACCACATGTCAAAGTATCCGATAGAGAAAAAATAAATATGTTAAAACTGTTAGAAAAAGACCGACCACTCCAGATGATATTCAGGAATTGGGATTTATATGAATATCCGGCTTTACCAAAAACTACTAAACATACTTGGTCCATAAAAACATCATCGCAAATAGAGAAACCAAGATTTGTTATTATCGGTCTGCAAACAAATAGAAAAAATAATCCTAAATTGGATATGTCTCAGTTTGATCACTGTGACGTTCGTGATGTTAGAGTATACCTAAATTCAACCTACTTCCCTTATGAAAATTTAAATTCAAGTTTCTCGAATAACAGAATTGCGTTAATATATGAACAATACACCAGATTTCAACACTCATATTACGGAGGTCGTCGTGGTGAACCGTTATTAAGTGAGAAACAATTTAAAAATATTGCTCCGTTATTTGTCGTAGATTGTTCTAGACAACCAGATAATCTTAAGTCGGGTCCTGTTGTGGATGTCAGAGTGGAAATTGAAAGTGACATTGATATACCAGATCAAACTTCGGCATATTGTCTTATATTGAACGACTGTATAATTGAGTATAAACCATTAAGCAGCACTGTGAGAAAATTATCATGAACCCGAATACGATTATAGTGGATGTCCAGGGGTTTAAAGACACTTGTAATAACTTTATAGTCAAGGAATTAGCTCTGGCCACTCGTGTTTATACCCAAACGTTCTTAATAAAGCCTCCATACTTATTTAAATACTTAACTACGAATGAAAAAAAACAAGTTACGTGGTTGGAGAGAAACAGAGGGATTTACTGGAATGAAGGTTATATCGACTATAGAGAATTTCGACGTATAATTGTTCCTTATCTAGAAAATAAAGAAATTATTGTGAAGGGCTTAGAAAAAGTTAAGTGGATTCAAGATCTTTGTATGAATTGTATTTGTATAGATCTTGGTGAAGACAAGTGTCCAAATTTATCACTGTTGCATAACAAATATTCAAATATTGAAACCAGTTTTAATTGTATTAATCATATTAAACAATGTGCACTTAAAAATGTTTTATGTATAAAGAACTATTTAATAGAGCAAGAAAGGTAATATGTCTTCCTATACGCAGTTTTAATAAATAAAACAATTTTTTAAAGTAAATAGTTTTTTTATTTTTTAACACACATTTTTAATATTTATAATTTTTTAACATATATTTTCATAGTAAATAAATTATTTATAAAATCTAAATATGTCATCACTTTATCTACTAGTTACATTAATAAATTATTACCTGATTAAAAAATATGATATGAGTAGCCACACAATTATTACCTATGGTTTTTATTTTTTAACACACAACTTAATATTGAAATTTTTTTAACACATATTTTCACAGTAAATAAAATTTTAATAAAATCTAAATATGTCATCACTTTATCTACTAGTTACATTAATGAATTATTACCTAATTAAAAAATGTGATATGAGTAGCCACACAATTATTACCTATGGTTTTTATTTTTTAACACACAACTTAATATTGAAATTTTTTTAACACATTTTCACAGTAAATAAAATTTTAATAAAATCTAAATATGTCATCACTTTATCTACTAGTTACATTAATGAATTATTACCTAATTAAAAAATGTGATATGAGTAGCCACACAATTTTTTGAAAATATTGTGAATTAATTTTTCAGCTTGATCCGATATCTCATCTACCGTATCTTGTACAATATACTGTGCAGTGATTATGTCCTTACCTTCATCTTCGTCGTCTCTTGACTCACTGAGTTCCTTGATCGTAATTTTTATTAAACGTCGTCCTTTTCTTCTTTCACTGTTAATAATATAGGAATTCAATGCACTGCGTTTGTTTGTAATTGGTTTTCTTCGATTAGTTTTCTTTTTGTTTCTTTTTACTTCTTCATTGGGTGTTATTATCCAAGGTCTATTCATTGCGTTGTCCAAGTCGAACTGATCTTGCAGGTCTGGAAGATATCCAGGAGAGCTCTCTTCTATTCCGTTTGAAAATTTGTTTAAGTTGGTATTCTGAAAATTATTTAAAACATTAGTAATAAATCATACTAAGTATTTTGTAAATAGATTGAAATTTTCAATAGATTGAAAGTTATAAAATACCTACCATGTTGTTAGATATGCTCGTATTGACTGTTTAATAAAGAATGAACTAGGTAATAATATTTTTTCTAACGCAGTTGATGTATCAAATTATGTTGACATAAAGTATTTATTGGTATGATGATCAAGTTAGAACTTCAAATTCAACCATTCAATAATTCGTATGTGCATAATGTTATTGTTATGCACCTACTTAATAGTTGTGAAATTCTTATGAATTTCAAACGTGTTGTAACGTGAATGATGACGTATTTCGTTATCAATATCAGGTAAGGAATATAATAAAAACACAATAATTATGTAATTGCTTATTTTAATTTATTGGACATACTAATATAGAATCGGGTGACCAGTTAAATACCCATAGGCACCTTATCAGTTAGTATCATACGAAATGAACTACAATAGGTATTCCTAATATTTCATATTTTGTATTGTCTAAACTCTCCAGCTATTCTAAAGAATACCTACATTATTCCTTACTGATGATATTATATTCTACAACTTCTTTGGGAGCTACTCTAATTGAGTCACCAGAGCCTATTCAAATTTGATAAAATATTCTACATTATGTATAACTACGTGCTACTTTAATTTTACACTTTTTGGAATGACCAAAATATATAGGTATCTACTTACAAATTGATTACGTGGTTCACCGCGCTGTCCATGAGTGTTCCTTGTCAATTTCTTCCGTGATGATAAAATATCTGAAAATAAAATTAAATATAGGTTTAAGTCTAATTATTGAAAATCGGCAAATGTAGTCCAAATATGTCAAACCTACAACTTCTTCGGAAGCTACTCTAATTGAGACACCAGAGCCTATTCAAATTTGATAAAATATTCTACTTTATGTGCAATTAAGTGCTAGCAAGAGATTAAATATTTCAGCGTTCATTATTTTATTTATAACTTTTTGAATTTTGTACAGAACTTAAATTTTATACGAAATTTAAGGATAATCGTATAAAATTAAATTTAAAGGACTTACATAGAAAACTACGTCGCCTAATAAATTAGATATTTAGTAGGTAAACTAACAAAGAATTATATATCAAATAATTAACATTATAAGTAATTACTTACATGACATTGCTTTTATTTTGGGTCTTCCTTTTAATCCTCTGAAGGACGTAGTGCACTGCGTGGTTGGTAGCTCGATGCAAATGGTAGATATTGTGGGAACAGAATATGAGACATTCCTCGCGTATAGGAACGATGTAACGATGTAACACACATAGGTAAACAAGTAGAACATACATGAACAAACTGCTGACTTAACATTGGTCGTAGCTTTGTATAAAGGTACGTTGCTAGCCGACTTGGATAAAAAGAGGTGTATTACCATATAGTTTAAGCACATACCAAAACTATTTGCTAATATTTAAAAGTTATATTTTAAATGATTATTTGTAATGTTTGTTAACATATTTGTGGGATAAGTCTGTAGTAATATTTTTGTAAAATTATTTTTATCTAAACGATTCCAAAGGATTTTTAATAGAATACCGTTAACCATACCTTGTATCAAATTTGAGAACCATAAACCAACATACCTACAGATAAATAAAGTAACCACCTTTTTAAGAAGTCGGTTAAAATGATGTCGTTTTAAAATTGTATCGCTGAGTAAGTAAACTAACAGATACCTTGCTTCCACACACACACCCATGCAAACCGTGCATAGCAATTTGAAACTTCTATAATTGTGACGCAAACTAGTTAACTTCCAGGGTACGTCTACCTTTTAAAAATAATTAAATACCTACCGTGTACTAACGGTCAGCTTATATTGGTGATTTAGGTATAGACGACGGTCCTTACCTACATAAATTGCATAATTTTACTTCTACGCAATGTATGAGTATATTTCATTAATACTTTTCATGTACCTATACATAATTATACAGTTACTATATCATATACTTATCGACGACGATCAACGAACATACCTACATAAATTATAATTACATTTTATATGTATCATACACATATCATAACATTCGTCGGAATTAATCGGAATTTGTGTAGTCAGCAATTCAATATAAGAACAACGACGTCATATAGTTATTTACCCGACTAAAAAAGGAGGTGGGTACCTAATTTATTTGTATGTGGTTTTATGTGTTTTTTCTCATAATCTTAACATAACTTTTTTTCTATATAGGTACCTAATACGATTTTATTGATTATCTTTATTCGAAAGGTAGAATCTATAGTACAGGTGGTTTATATAAATTTGATTAAGTTTTAACGATAAAGAGAAATCTATCCTAGAGAAATCGAAGGAAATTATTAAAATGTTAAATGACATTCAAAGTGATTTCACAATAATTTTACAAATATAACAATTTGAAGTCCTTTGAATATTTGAATTGTTTAGAATTGAAATTGTTTGAACTGAGCTTCCAATAAAAGTGTTAAAAATAAGTTATACACGCTTACGCTTAATGAAATATTTTTATCCTTTATTATTTATTCCTTTAAAAATATTCATTTAGCAATACTTATTTTGTTCATACACTTCTTTCTATCACAGTCGGGTAACAACGTAACAAAGCTAAGGTAATGTCAGCAGTTTGTTCTGGTGTGTGTTACTTGTGTATAATAGACATGTATCATCGTTTCCATACTCGAAGAACGTCTCACATTCTATTCCCACGACATGCTGCACGGCATTTTGTGGACATACAGTATACCTACTAAGTACTCTATCTATCCTTGGATTTTAAAATAAGACAGAAAATAAGAAGCAATGTCATGCAAGTAACTAATAATTTTGATAAATAATTTTCTAGTCTATTACACACCTATGTCTGAAATTTTATAAAAAAAATATTTATATTGTGCATAAAAACACTTTATTTAAATTTTATGTGAATATCCAGTGATACTTTAGTTATTTTATGTATCAGTAACATAAGTTCTAACCTAAAGTTTTAACGTATAAATTATCTATCTTAAAAATGTGATCTTAACGTGTTCATTTTAACAAACATGCATCGGGTTAGTTTGCTGTACGAAAGCAATAATCTAGCAAGTGAAATTGGTTAACCATTGACGGAACGGTAGTGTATTGAACGACATTAAAATGTGGAACGTTGGCTTAGGTAAATGATTTTACAAAGAGTTATTGGGCATTCTACCCCACCGTGACTGAGGTTATCGAAGATAACCGATCGCGATGGAACTAAGGTGGGGTAGAATGGGTGGGCATTCTATCCCACCTTTATCTATCTTAAAATGTGATCTTAACGTGTTCATGTTAACAAACATGCATCGGGTTAGTTTGCTGTACGAAAGCAATCATCTAGCAAGTGAAATTGGTTAACCATTGACGGAACGGTAGTGTTTTGAACGGCATTAAAATGTGGAACGTTGGCTTAGGTAAATGATTTTACAAAGAGTTATTGGGCATACTACCCCACAGAGTTATTGGGTTTACCTTAGTTCCATCGGTTATCTTCGATAACCTCAGTCACGGTGGGGTAGAATGCCCAATAACTCACTACTCTTCCTGGAGGGTGCCCTTAGCCTCTCTGTAGGACGCATATAGCTCCGCCTCCCGGTCGTCTGGTCGACGATGCCTCTGGCGTGACACGCACCTTGAATAAAATACTAGGACTACACTCTCGAAATCTCATTCGAATCTCGATCCGTTTAGTTTATTTAAATGTGTCAACAGGTGCACCGAGTACAGATGAAAATGATTGTCCATTATAAAAGACACAAACCTTAAATGTACCAGGAATACATAACAACATAAGAGCCTTCAAGATTTTAAATTCTTTTAAATTCAGTGAAAACCGATTGAATGTTTGAACTCATTATTCTCAAAAAGTACCAGGCGATCATAAAAATAAAACAATTTAAAATTAAAATATTTTTTATTTAAATAATGTCAGCGGTAAAAGTAGTATAAAATTACATGGAACAAATGGGACAAAAATCGTATATTGTAAGGTTGCAAAATTTCCAAGTGGAACTGGCTTCATGAGTTCCATGAAGCTGAACGAACTGGGAATAATCCGTTTTTTTCAGTCGTAGATGTTAATATCACATCACTATTAGTCGGTGGTACCGTTTAACTTTAAAAGACCCACGGTACCATCAGGGGTATGGCCAGGGATACCGTGGGTCTGAAATGGTACTATTCTATAACTTAAAGTGCTAATTCTGTATACGTGATAATTAACCATGTCAACAATTTCTAAGTGCACTTTTTTTTCTTTATACCTACGCGCACGTGGCTAGCACATGTTATCAGCGCGCAATCCTTAGCTACGCAACTTGTCACTATGAGACCAAATTACCTAGTACTATTACCCTTTTAGACGAATAATTAATTTTATTTTTCCCTTATTTTTGTGTACTTGTATTTCCTCAACCGTTAACCATGGCGTACGCAATTACATTTAAGCATCTCATTATACCGGAACTAGAATATAAGGTACTGATCAGAAGTGGCTCGCCTGGCGAATCTGTTGAGGAATTACGCAATCAATTAAGCAAACTTTCCACATCACCCTCGGAAGACATTTTATCTTCTAAATGTATATATGATATACCCGCGTCTGAAAATTCCATATTTAGAATAAATAATAACAAACATTCTTTAAAATCTAACTTCGATAAAAATCTTTATAACAGAACGGAATCAATTATTCATCACGTATTTCATAGATTATCTAGAATTGATCTATCCCTGCCTACCACCGTAAAATCAATTGAGCCCGTATGGCTTGCTTATCATTCCACGCACGCAAAACTAACTTTATTGAAATCGTCAACTAGACAAGAACCGGTCTATGCCGGGCAGCTAGTCGACTCGCGCGAGCACACCGTAGCACTTTTATACGAACGTAAATTGTTTGCTGAAATAGGTAAATTCAATTACAATGGAAAACTTGTGTGCGTCCGTTCTTGCAAAAATTAAACAAATTCATGTCTTCTAGAGGTATTCCCCGGGACAAGGTCCTATCCTTTGCATACGAGATATTTTCAGATGATGCCTTACACTGGTATCGAGCTGTCAAAGATAGCATAAAGTCATGGGAAGATTTTTGTCAATATCTGAGGCGTGATCTTAGTCCACATAACTATACCTAACTATAAATTAATGTCGGAAATTAGACGGCGATCTCAGGGGATAAATGAGAACTAAATATTTTTCTAAAATGCAAGGTTTGTTTTCTCGTTTAGATACTCCTATCAGCGAATCGGAAAAGCTAGAAATATTATTAAACAATATTAGGCCATGTTACACCAATTCACTTTTAACTACCAATATAGAGGACATTCCTTCATTACTTACTGTGTGTAGAAGGTTCGAAAAATAGTATAGCCGTAGTAAAGAATTTGTGGAACCACCGAGGACCACAGCTGATACCTTGGCTCCTGATCTAGCATATAACGGCTATTTTATCCCTAATTCAAATAAAAATTCCCCAAATAATAATTTCTCTAAAAATTATAAACCATCCTTTTTTGACGCTTATAGTCTGCCTTACACTTCGGAGATCTTGGACAGCTTAAGAGACGCTGAGTACCCATCAAGTTTGGATATTTCTTAAAGTTTTTGTCAAATTTTAATAAAAAAATGAAGATCAGTGTAAGACCGCTTTTTATATTTATTAATAACTGTTATCCAGGTGCATCTTTAAATGAAATTATGCAAAAGATATTAGAATATAATTTTGACTCAAACAGTAAAATAATTATTTTCTGCTCAAACAGGGGTAAAATTAACAAAAATGAACTATCCCTATACTTTGACAAAATGCAAAACTTAAATGTTGAACATGTAGTAATGTTTACATTACCATACATAAAAGGTGTGCCAGACGTGGAAAATTCTCTTAGATATAAGATAAATTTACAACTCAATTTAACTAGCCAATATAATAATAAATTCCATGTAATTGACTTTAATTCTGTTTTTAAGAGAACTGTATATAAATACAATTTGTCAACTTCTGACAGTAACTTTAACAATAACAAACATATTGTTTATGTAAACAAAGGTAGGTATTTTCTACCAAAGCATTATAAGAGACAAATAGCAAGTTTGCTATTCAATTATTTTTACACTTCAGCCAAGAACTTGGCTGACAAAACTGCTTTTATTGAGCAATGTAGATTTAGTGTTAAGACTTTGGAATCTGTTCCAAGTAATTTAAATTAAGTTCTACGACAACAGAGGCAATATTACCCTTTAGCAGACATAGTCAATTAATTGAATTAAATTTAGTTACAAATATTAATTACGTTAAAAAATGCCCTCCAAATCAAACCAAATCAAAAAATGTAAATTATATCAACATAGGGCATCAAAATATTGGTTGTTTAACACATGGCAAAGAGTTAGAGTTGGAACTGTTAATGAATTCAGACAATATTGATATTTTTTGTATTACAGAACATATGCGTAAGTCGTATGAGCTCATGTTCAATTTCAGTAATCACCGGGTTGGTAGTGCATTCTGCAGGGTGACCACAGTACGGGGGGGATCTTTGATTTTATTAAATAAACAACTTAAATTTAAAGAACGGAAAGATATTGTGTCTCTTTCTCTAGAGTGTAAAGTCGAACTGTCGTGCGTGGAAATGGAGCAATTCATAGTAGTATGCGTGTATAAACCTGGAACCTCACCCTTTTGCGAATTTGAGGAACTTATTGACAAAGTTCTATGTAAACTTGGAAAAACTAATAAGTACCTAATAGTATGTGGTGATTTTAATGTCGATTTACTTGTTAATACGCCTATGAGTTATAATATTTTAAATTTATTTAAATCACACAATCTTACAAACTTATTTTTGGAGCCTACTAGATATTGTAATACAATAGCCACTTGCCTGGATAATATATACAGCGATATGTTGCCAGAAAGTAAAAGTATTATAAAAAAGCTAGATTCAGACCATTGTGGGCAAATAGCATCTTTTAAAATCACTAAAGAAAAAGTTATAAAACGTAAAATATTATGTAGACCAATAACTGGTGACCGCTTGGAACGAATGAGGGTTGGACTTTGCAATAAAATTCCATTCTTAGACACTGGCTTAGATCCAAATGTAATGTATAAATTATTTTTTGATTCTTTTTACAACGAGTTCAACTCCATATTCAAGTCTAAGGAGGTCATGATTAGTGATAGTCCTACTTTCAGTGAATGGGCCACTGAGGGTATACACAAAAGTAGACAAAAACTTTATGAACTATACTCAGAAAGACAGCTTAATAGATCAGTTGAATTTCTAGATTATGTTAAAACTTATTCAAAAAAGTTTAAAGCAGATTGTTTAGCAGCTAAATCAAAATATATAAGTGATAAAATTCTCAATAGTGCAGACAAAGTTAAATCTACTTGGAAAATTATAAACGCGGAAAGAGGTCAACAAAAATTAAATGATAATCATTTTAAACTTAATATAAATGGTAAAATAACTACATCAGACTTCGAGGTCGCTAACGAATTTGAAAATTTTTTCTCCCGAATTCCTGTAGATTTGACAAAAACCCTAGGCTCTTCAACCCCCATTGCAGAATCTTGGTTAAAAGCAAACGTTCCTTGTTGTAACGTTATATTTAAATTCAGTAAAGTTAACATAAACACTATCTTAAAAACTTTTAAATCTTTAAATATCAAGAAAACAGCTGACCTCTGGGGCATCTCTGTGTATTTAGTAAATTCTTTTATTGAAATGGTTGCTCCTGAACTAGTATTAATATTTAATAATTGTGTTGATAGTGGTGTGTTCCCTGATTTAATGAAATCTAGTAAATTAATTCCCCTGTTTAAATCGGGTAGTACTTCAGATCCGTCCAATTTCCGTCCCATTTCTGTACTACCTACATTTAGTAAAATTTTTGAAAAAATTATGCTTAATCAAATGCAAAATCACTTTAACGTTAATAAACTATTACATACAAAACAATTCGGTTTCACTCGTGGTCGGTCCACCACTGATGCCGGAATTAAATTATTAGAGTGTATATACAGGGCCTGGGATGAGTCATATGATGCTTATGGTGTATTCTGCGACTTATCTAAGGCCTTCGATTGCGTTCAGCACCAGACTTTAATTAAGAAACTTGATCATTACGGAATCCGGGGGACGGCCTTGAATTTCGTCAATTCTTACTTAAGTGATAGGGTCCAGAAAGTAGTGATCAATGGTAAACAGTCACCTGGTTCTCCTGTAGCAATGGGGGTACCGCAGGGTTCAATTTTGGGACCTTTTCTTTTTCTAGTATATATTAATGATCTCCCTCACCTCATAAGAGACGACCACGAGGTAGTTTTGTTTGCTGATGACACTTCTTTAATATTTAAAGTTAAACGTGGACAGCGCGAACTTGACGATGTAAACATTACCCTCTCTAGGATAGTCCACTGGTTTTGTGCTAATAATTTATTATTAAATGAAAATAAAACTAAATGTGTAAGATTCACCTTACCTAATGTAAGACTTGTTAAAACCAGTGTTAAGGTTAGGGATGATATAATAGAATTGGTCGATGACACTGTCTTTCTGGGCATAACGTTAGACTCCAAATTGCAATGGGGGCCTCATATCGGGAAAATTTCGGCCAGGCTTAGTTCAGCAGCCTATGCTGTCAAAAAGATCCGACAACTTACAGACATTAAAACGGCGCGTCTTGTCTACTTCAGCTACTTCCACAGTATCATGACATATGGCATACTACTGTGGGGTAACGCTGCCGATATTGAATGCATCTTTGTGTTGCAGAAGAGGGCTATCAGGACTATCTATGGAATGGGGTCTCGGGAGTCATTAAGAGATAAGTTTAAGCATATTAACATCCTTACAGTGTATTCACAGTATATTTATGAAATTTTATTGTATACCCACAAGAACAAAAGTAAATTTGTGAAAAATAGTGATAATCATAATCTAAACTTAAGAAATAAGGATAAACTGGCTGTTCCTAAATTTAGGCTTCATAAAGTGAGTAATTCTTTTGCGGGGAACTTTATTCGAATGTACAATACATTGCCAACCGAAATAGCAAATTTATCTGTCAATAAATTTAAAAAACTAATAAAAAGTAAATTGTGCCATAAAGCTTATTATAGTATTAATGATTTCTTAGATGACAAGGCGGCCTGGTTGTAACAACGTAACGAATTGCTCCTTTCTAAATAACTCTGTATTAGATTTAAGATGAAATATTTTGAAAAAAGCCGAGCTGAGTTTCTTGAGGGCTCTTCTCAGTCTCGTTGCATTTTGGAACCCTCGGTAGAGTCACACCAACTTCTGACGAATCTAAATAATTTTCTGAAAATTTCAAAGATAATAAACGTTATTTTATTTTATTTTATTTTATTTTATATTCCAAAGAAAGGGTTATTTCATGTCAAAAAAAAATGGCAATGGGTTTATCTAACTTGAGTGCTACAACAAAAATATTAAACAAATTAAAACACGCAAATTTGACTATCAATCTCGACAAGTGTCAATTTTTTAGAGATAAATTGAAGTATTTGGGTTACGTGGCGGACTCAAACGGTCTTCATGCCGAGCGACCCGGAGAAGGTTGAGTCTATCAATAATTACCCTCTACCAACTAACAAAAAAAGAGGTCCGCCGTTAATGAAACTACAGGTTTTTCTCCTTCGTTGCTCGTTTTTGGTCGTGAACTGATATCGTGTGGTTCACACCATATTAATTCTGACCCTAATATGGTCCATGAGCCACGCGATACCCATGTCAAATCACCTCAAAAAAGTCCCCACTGGTCTATAAACTTGCTGATATGTCTAATAAACCATTAGGCGAATGGCATATTAAAGATTTAAAATTAATTAATTATAATCAGAAAATACTAACTTCTAAACTTACGGAACCCCGAAATTACCTTGCAAACAACTTCGTTCGTCCGTTCGTAGTAGACATAACCGGTTCGTAATAACACAGCGTCGACTCGTAGCTGCCTATAGCTTACATCTATAGATAAGAATTACACTGGCTGACATTGGGCGCTTTCACACTACCACGATATCGTGACGATATCGTTACTAAACCAGGAGTCACTGTGATTTCACCTGTTATTAATCACAGCATAATGAGCATATGATTCGTCACTGTTCGCATCTGTTATCTCGCTCAATTTAGTCTACTAATATTTTACATATTTAAACTGCAACAAAAATGTTGTATTACCAGGATATAGCCCCCAGACCTACTCATAGAACCTAGATATGTAGGGGAACATAGAAACACGTCCAACTGTCACCGGTAATATCATATTTTTTGGGAAGTGGGATAGGAAATGGGATTTTTTTTATAGAAAGAGATGGTGTTTTGTCACTTATGTGGGGTTCAAGGGGGGTCCGAAAAAGAAGTCAAAATTGACCTGAGATGCTTACTTTCCGAGATATCAGGTACTGGGAATTTTGGTGGGATGGGAATTCCCGGGATTTTTTTTGCAAGCTAATAGAATAAGTCTCGGTCGAGGTGCAGGGGAACAAAAATTTGCTCAGAATTGAGCTGGGAAGCTCCGTTACCGGGATATAGGGGCTTCAAGTTATGTGGAAAGTGGGATGAGAATTGGGAAGAAAAATTTTGTGGGAAGATGGGGTTCAAATACTTACTTAGGGTACTATGGCTGGGGAAGTTAGTAATTTCGGGAGTAACTAAATTCAACTTAGCCTAATGATAATTGTACTTTGCAGTCATTCGGTTTGGTGCCTTTCGGTTTGGTGCCTTTCTGAGTTTCAGTGACTGCAGAGTACATCATCATTAGGTTAATTTGGATTTAGTTACATTACCAACTTGAACCGCCCGCAAGTAATAAAACTCCATCTCTTCCCATAAAAATAATCCCAATTCCCACCCCACTTCCCAAAAACTTTAATATTACCGGTGACAGTTGGACGTTTTTCTATAAGTAGGTCTGAGGGCTATATCCTGGTAATGCAACATCAATCCCCCCCTCACAGGCACTCACTATGTTGGAATTTAAATATGTAAAACTAGTAGACTACGCACGCAAACAGCTACTAGCACGTCACAAGCTAGCAGGCGGACTCACGTTCGCTACTGGACTGCGTTTGTGTTAGTAGACTAAGAAAACTGTAAAAATTTGCCTTCGACGTGCAAATACGATGCTACTTTGCTACAATTGCAATACGCGACTTAGGCCCTGACCTGATGAGGTGGGTACTGCAGTACCCATCCGCATAATGACAATTTAAACATATCTTAAATTGCTTAACAACACATATTATTAACGGGGAGAAACATATTTCTGCAGAAATTAAAAGAGAAAAAAATTCAAATTAATTGTTTCAATGCAAATTTTGTGCTAAAACGCGACCAAATATATAATATCTATGTATTTACAAAAAAAAAATATAAGTATCACGCTAAGTCACCGGGCTTGGCACCAACCGATTGCAGGTAGCACATACAAATAATACTTAGTATTTTATTAATATTCAAAGGTACTACATATTAGGTTTGCATTAAAGTGATAGTAAATTAAATTTATTAAGTTATGTTACTGCTGCTACTACGATATCGCATATACTTACCTGTATCCTAAGACTTTCACATGCATAAACACCTTTTATGTACACCCTTTCTACTGTTCCAGGGAAGTGATGGGATGCTGAGTGGACCTCATGCATTGCCAAAAAAAGCTGACACTGGGGGGGACCTACGAGAACAATTCCCCCCAGCGAAAATTCTTCCCTGAAAGAGGGAGTGTGTGACGTCACACCGCTGCAAGCGCGCATCGCGCGCGGCATCGGTTGCCCCACTAGCCTGATGTGTCGTCCCTGCGACAAGGTCTTCCTATGTAAGCGAACGACAAGCGTCATTTGATCCTCTTGCTACTACGAAGAAACTCCAGGTGATGTGGCTGTCTATTTACAGCACTTGCCTTGGACCTGAAGCCTGTAACCTATAGTAAACTAAACTATTAGTATTATCACACTCACATTAGTAGAATCACTAAGGACCTGCGACCCTAAGTCGAGGCATTACTACTTGTATTTACGTTGTTTGATACATTACATGTATGAAATCATCTTGAGTGTGATCATTTGATGTTATCCCGAGGTAATCCCGATATTATACAGGGGAGGATCCACCCTACGTTAGGTACAATTGATAAGGTTGAAGTTGGCTGCAACTTGAATTAGCTGTCAAGCGAACTAGAGCAACAAAGGTCGTGTTGGTCTGTGGGGCCCGTTAGTTCTAGAGCTCCAAAGCTATGAGATGCCTAGAATAGTCAAATGTAAGCGATTTTACTTTTACGCTACCAAAACACTCAAAGAAGTTTAAGGTAAAGTTTGGAAAACCTTTGAGAGATAAACTGGACTAATCGTATTGATTGATTATTCAAAGAGAAAACTTTTAGTACTCGTACCTACTGATGCCTTTCAACGGTATAAAGTTAGTTGTATATTCAATATACTTATTTAGTATATTGAATATACAATATAAAATTTCAGTCTCGCGCGGGTAGTCAACGCGTTCGGTACGATATGGCGCGTTCTCCATCCCCGAATGTAATTAATGCCGGAAATTTTGAGCTAGCATGTGATTCTAAGTGTGATAAGTGTGCAGTGGTAATAAACGAATTATTGGCTTTTGTAAACCATAAAGTCGATACGTTGCCGGAAACGGCAATAATTAAGATATGTGTCAGTGCATATTCTACAGATGAAATCGAGACCGCAAGATTATTGGCATTCAAAATATTGGCTCCTCATAAAAGGATTATGAGAAGAAAAGAAGGTGCTGAGCACAAAAGCATACAAGATATCATAAAACTTGTTAAAGAATCAGAACCAGATAATCTACCTACTTTTGTTGCAAAAAATTTAAATAAACTACCATCTGTTTCGTTCGATCATATCGATATTACTGCCTTTCTTAAAGATATGATGTTACTGAAATCAGACGTTGCATCTATTAAGGCTAATTCTCTGAATGGTGACGACAATAGGGTGATGTTATCGGACTTGGAGTCATTAAAAACTGAGATTTTTACTATTAAAAATATTTTGGCGAGACCTACGCACTAATAAATACAGTCAATGTGTGGAAAATACGGCTCATGAATCATGTCCTATTCATCAAGAAGATCAGAACGAATCCAATAAAGATCAACTAGTTGAGGGTAACTTTTTGACCACGGCCGTGATTGAACCGTGTTCGCTTACTCCGAGCAATAATCTTCGCAGGTGGGAGGTGAACAAAAACGCAGTCGTAGAAACAGTACCTACTCGCACATACAATATAACTCCGAGCGCAAACAAGAATGATTCACTAATGACCGGTTTAACACAAGTAGGTATAAATCATACTGGTGCAATAAACAACTTGCATATTAACAAAGGGGACGAAGATGGATTTACCTTAGTTACTAGAAAGAAACGACCCTATAAATATCATAACACCCGTGGTACATACAATCTGGCAGTAAGCTACAGGCAGTGGAGTCATTAGCTTTTATTTATCTATCGCGTACAAAAAAAACTGTGACAGAAAGTGACATAATTGCACATATTAGTGCAATGCACGAAAAATGTCGGATAGTTGAGTTGTTAAAACAAAATAAAGAAACTAACTTCAATTCCTTCAAGATAACAGTAGGGAGATATTGGGCATTCTGTCCCACCTCCCTCGGGCACAGCCCTCGGTCACTACGGTGGGACAGAATGCCCAATATCATCCTATGAATGGTTAACCAATTTCACTTGCTAGATGATTGCTTTCGTACAGCAAACTAACCCGATGCATGTTTGTTAACATGAACACGTTAAGATCACATTTTTAAGATAGATAAAGGTGGGACAGAATGTTCAATATAACTTTGGATTGGGAAATAACGTAACTAAACGAATATCCCACATTAATATCATTTGAGCACGCTGTCCCACTGTTCGTATGTTCGCTGAAGCTCCTTGCATGTTCATTAGGGAACTATTTTGTAGAATCACAATTACGATAAGCTAAAACGTACTTACCATTTATAACCTACAGCTTTTCTGTAACCAGTTTGGGTCGACTACTTGTAGTTATAAATATTTATGTTATAAATACATCTTTTCATTACGAGTCCATCAGTATTACATAGCAAACATGAAATTCGTTAAACAAACACAATGGTTACAGGTCAATACAATCTGTGACGATTTGACAAAAAACAAGTTACGCCATGGAGAATTATTACCGAATACAGTACGTTGCATCATTTGTGGACCATCAAATATTGTGGAAAAACTAACTTATTAATTGGTCTTCTATTACATGAAAATGGATTGACATTTCAGAATGTTTATGTATATTCTAAAACTCTACATCAACCAAAGTACATCTTTTTAGAAAAAGTTTTACAACGAGTACCAGGTATCACTCTCCAGAAATGCGAAACCTAATTCTGTGATTATTTTTGACGATGTAGCATGTGAAAATCAAAGTAATATGCGTGATTATTTTGCCATGGGAAGACATAAATTGATTGACAGTTTTTATTTAAATCAAACTTATACCAAAATACCTAAACAACTTGTAAGAGATAATGCTAACTTAATTGTGCTTTTTAAGCAAGATGAAGTTAATTTGAAACATGTTTACGAAGAACATGTTAACACCGATATGACATGGTTGAAATTTCGAGAAATGTGTTCCCTAATATGGAAAGAGCCTTTTAATTATGTAGTAATTAATAAAGATTGTTCTAAAAACAACGGTTGCTATAGAAAAACGTTTGACACTTTTGTATTATTAGATGAAATTTGAATATTTAAGTAGACTGCAGTCACTTTATTGTTATTCTTTAATTGGTTCTTATCCGATTACTACCTATTTTACATATTGGATAAATCATTGAAAAAACAAATTGTTGATGCGACACAAGCTGTCAGGAAAAAAATACGTAAAATGAAGGATTTAGAAGATAATAATAGACATGCTCTTGATACAGTTTTTACAGAATCTCTCAATTTAATAGCCAACACTAATAACCACTTAGCTCTAACAAAAAAGGAGGAAAAAGGAGAACCCCAAGAACCACAAGACCAAGACATGAAAGAAACAGATGATAGCAGTAATGATAGTAACGAATCGGAACCCTCATCAGACTCTTCATTTCAGTCATTAGTCGATACTAATCCAGATGTATCATCTTGGTCATTATCTTCACAAGTACTATCGAATGTACCATTTGGTATAAGAAATAACCGTGGACAGTTAATGTTAGGTTCCTCTAGCATAACGATTGGAGATAAAGTTATTACTGTAGCCGGACACAAGTACGAAAGTACACCTGGGTTGCGAGAGCTACTGTTAAAAAAAGACATTGATCTGAGCTTGGTTAATGACTATGACAAACAAAATTATAAGGCAATGTTACTTGTAACGAATGCACATCGTCGTGATTTCGATTCAAAAAAACCAATTAAAAGTAATAAAGGACAAAAATATTTGCAAGTTATTAAGCCACTTTTCGAACAAGAAAGTAAAAGTCCAAGTTGTAGACAGAAAGTAGGAAAAGGATTACCTTTAACAAAAATGTATGAACAAATTGTAAATATATTGCAATTCTCGGCCACACAAAGCGCGAATTTGAATCGAAGAAATTGATCGGTTGGAACTTTCACGTAAGGGAATTGCATGTTAAGGCTAGACAGGCGTTTCTCGAGTGGGTGTCCCGTGGTAAACCACGCTCGGGGTTCCACTTTGAGGCCATGTCAAAGACACGTCGGGAATTTAAGGCAGCTGTTAAATATGTACAGAATAATCAACAAAAAATTAAATTAGATTTACTGGCTCGTCATCATTTAGACCGTAACTTTGTACAATTTTGGAAAGAGACAAAAAAACTTGAAGGTAAAATTAATATACCTGTAAATATTGAAGGGGAAGAAAATAAAAAGATAATAGCAAATTTATTTCGGGAGAATTTCAGTCCGAGTGGTGGGTCTGGTTCTCTTCCAATTACGTTTAAAACTCATGGCTTAAATTACCGCGGGATCACCATAGCGAATAGGGATGTCGTAGATGTTGTTAGAAAGATGAAGCGGGGAAAGTCACCGGGTCATGACGGGCTGAGCTTGGAACATTTACAGTATGCCGGTCCGCATGTATGTGAAGTACTTGCGATATTTTTTAATTTATGTCTGCGACATGGTTTCTTACCCGACAAAATTATTAAAACAGTAGTTGTACCCATCACAAAAAACAAAACTGGGGATATCTCGAGTGAACTATAGGCCCATATCACTCGCCACAGTAGTGGCCAGGGTTCTGGAAAGACTCATACATACCTTCTTAGCACCTGAATTTAAAATCGATGACGGCCAATTCGGTTTTCGAGCGCATACATCTACTGATATGGCGATTTTTTCTTTAAAGGAAATTGTGAAACAATATAAGCAGGGAGGGACAAGTGTTTATGCCTGTTTCCTTGACCTTAGCCGCGCTTTTGATACCCTGAACCACGAGCAATTGTGGGCTAAGCTTGACCGTACGAGTACCCCAGGTGAGGTTGTAGGATTGCTTAGTTACTGGTACCGTAATCAGACCAACAATATTAGATGGGGAAACGAGTTGTCAGACAGTTACCGACTGTCTAAGGGAGTAAGGCAAGGGGGTGTCACTTCTCCTGACCTGTTTAACCTGTACATCAACGACTTGATTGTGGAGCTAAGTGGCACACCAGTCGGGCTCAAACTGGACGATAGGTATGCTAATAATTTGAGTTATGCGGATGACATGGTGCTGCTTAGCCCTACAATCAAGGGGTTGCGGAGATTAATCGACATTTGTCAGAGGTATGCTAGGGAACATGACCTAGTCTATAATGTAAAAAAAACGGAGATGGCGGTATTTAGGGCCAATAAGGGACCTGACAGTACACCGGGTGTTTTTCTTAACGGACAGCCGATAAAAATTGTGGAGTCTTTCAAGTACCTTGGTCATGTCGTGACTTCAAAGCTGAAGGATGACGCCGATATCGAGCGACAACGGAGGGCACTTTGTATTGTGGGCAATATGCTTATAAGGAGGTTCTCTAAGTCCTCAGTACAAGTAAAAATAACGTTATTCCGATCCTTTTGTCAGAGTTTTTACACTTGTCAACTCTGGACTAATTACACACAAAAGTCGCACGACAGTATACGAGTTGCCTATAATAATATCTTTAGGCAATTAAATGGACTGTCAAGATATTGTAGTGCGTCGGGCATGTTTCTAGAGGCACGCGTTTACTCTTTTAATGCCATCCAAAGGTCTCGCATTGCTGGATTCATGACCAGGGTTGACGAGTGTCAGAATTCTATTGTAAGGAGCCTATCTGAAAGGTTAATGTTTACAGATACGTATAAGAGATGGATAAAAGTTGCCACATGAAAACTGTGAACTGATTGATTGTATAAGTTTTAATGTCGAGTGACATTGAAGCTTGTATAGTTAATCAGTTCACATACATAAAGGGATATTAATTAATTGATTGTTTGTATTTGTATTTTTATTTATTTTATTGTTGTTCTAAACTTTGTAATTTATGTATGGATCATGAGTCTGAAATAAAGTTTTATTATTATTATTATACTCATTTATTCAAATTATTCTCTTAACATAATTTTTTTACAATATTTATATGAAAAATTACATATAATATTATAAAAAATCCATGTCAGACCACCACCAGTAGCGGAGCAGGGCCCAAACTACCAGCGGTAAAGGTCACAGACTGAGAAACCTCCTAACGATGCGTGCCGTGTCGAGGACGACAGCCTTCTGTATCTGACCCTTGATCCAACAGTCTAGCGAGAGTCTCTTGAGATGTTGATCGAGACTCTTCGCTATTAGTCCATTTGCCGAAACGACTATCGGGACAATGATCGTCGAGTCTACGTCCCACATGGCGGTTATCTCGAAGGTCAGATCGAGGTACTTAGAAAGTTTGTCCTTCTCTGCCTTAACGAGATTCTCGTCATGTGGGACGGTGACATCGACGTGCACCGCCCGGCGCTGAGCCCGATCAACCAACACGATATCAGGCCTATTGGCAACAATAGTCCTGTCCGTGATGATTGATCGGTCCCAGTAGAGCAATGCACGACCATTCTCGAGAACTGGCTCTGGTGTGTACTTATAGTACGGTACCTCGGACTCAATAAGGCCGTATTGAAGAGCAAGTTGCTGGTGGATGATCCTGGCCACTTGATTGTGCCTATGCAAGTACTCGGTGTTAGCAAGATACGAACAACCGGAAATAATGTGGCGAAGTGATTCACCAGGACGGTGGCATGCTCGACAAATGTCGACCGTACCGTCCTTAATGATATATTTCCTATAGTTGTTCGTCTTGATAACCTCATCTGCAATTGCACAGGCAAAACCTTCAGTTTCTCCAAAGAGGTCACCGAAACGCAGCCAGTTCACCGAAGCGAGCAGGTCTACGTCGGGTCCTGTTAAGACCCGGTAGAACCGCCCGTGTAGCTCCTTACTCTTCCATACGTCCCTACGGTCTTCAGTACCTAGCACCTTTGGTTTACGCCAGTTCTCGTTAGCCAAGGAGAGAGGTGTCAGGCCCTTGTCAACCATCACAACATCGCAATGAATGCCACACCCATTCTGTAGGAAGTAATTCCTCAGACTGCACACTTCACGGTTATGGAGGTTCTTGGCATTTAAAAATCCTCGACCCCCCAACTTCCGTGGAATGTACAGTCTTATGACAGAAGATCGTGGGTGTAACATTCGATGCAATGTCAGTTGTTGACGGACTCGCCTATCCAGGGCGTCTAGTTCCGTTTGAGTCCACCTAAGTATGCCAAAGGAGTACAACAATAAAGGCATTACCCAACCGTTGAAAGCCCGCATTTTGTTACCCCCAGACAAAAAACTATTAAGAACTTTTGTCAGGCGGCTAAAAAACGGTCTTTCACCGATTTCTTAATATCCTCTACCGCTATACCCAATGACTCTGACATATCTAGGTATTTGTATGTTTCGGTCTCGGTGAGAGATCTGAGAGTTATTATCTCAGAAATTTATAAATTCGGTGAATTTACAACCTTCCCCCGCTGTACATGCATGACCGCACACTTATCAACACCGAACTCCATCTTAATGGCATTACTAAAACCTTCCGTAGTTTTTAATAATGCCACCAAATCTTGGTGTTTCAGTGTAAATAGTTTGAGGTCATCCATATACAGCAGGTGAGAAATAACCTCACCCCCTCTACGAAACCGATAGCCTAGCCCTGAATCCTTCAGGAATGTGCTAAGTGGATTCAGTGCTAAACAGAACCACAATGGACTCAAACTGTCGCCCTGGAATATACCACGCTCAATCCTAATCAAGTCACGCGGACCAGAAGCGCACTCACCACTACCTGGTTGACGAAGGACTGTGGTCCACTGCCCCATACACGAGACTAAGAAGGATTTAAGAGTCGGATTAATTTTATACAACTCTAAAATCCTCCCCAGCCATGAATGAGGCACCGAATCATAGGCCTTCTTGTAGTCAATCCAGGCAGTAGAGAGGGCGCCCCTACTCCGCTTAACCTGTTGGCTAATGGCCATGTCAATAAGGAGTAGCTCCTTAGTACCACGTGACCCAGCCCTACATCCATTCTGAGCACTATTTAAGATGTTATTTGACATTATATGTGAGTTTATTTTAGTTCTCAGAATAGATGTAAGGAGCTTGTAGATGGTAGGTAAGCAAGTGATAGGTCTGTAGTTCTTAGGTTCCGTGGTACTACCTGATTTATGGAGCAGGAAGGTGATGCCAGTAGTCATGAAAGCGGGTAAGGAACCAAACTCGATGGCTTCTTGATACTGTGTTGCCAAGCGTTCATGCGAACTACGAACCCACTTTATCCAAAAGTTGTGCAATCCGTCCGGCCCAGGACTTTTCCAGTTCGGTGCCGTACGCATTGCACAACTGACGTCTTCGGAGTCTATTGTAATAGACTCCATGTACTCGATGTTATCGCATTCTCACTCAACAACACTGATCCAGTTACCATCCGAATGTTCGACGGGCACCGACCATATGTCACGCCAAAATTGATTCATGGCGTGAGTATCTGGCAGTTGCCCGTCGCTCAAACGTTGCCTAGTTCCCTCCCACACTCGGTACACCTTCCTTTGATCGCTTTGGAAGATACGATTCTGCCAGTATCTATCCACACGCTCTCTATAACGACGAATACGACTTGCCCATGCATATACTTTCTGCTTCAGAAAGTCAATACGTTCCGTGACGTTGGTTAAGTATTGCTGGGAACTAATACCAGTCCCAGCAAATGCCTGAGCTACAAAACGCATGACCCGGGGACGATTATTTCCCCGGCTGAAGCAGATTAGCTTTGCAATGAGAGCCCTAAATGTGCCGATACGTCGCTCGATTCTCGCCTGCCATGCAGGAACACCATCCGGTCGTGGTGCACGGTTAACTTCGGGGAATTTAACGCGTGCAACACGATAAGCGGCAATAGCTCCACAGTAGAGGATCGAGTGAGTATCTAGCAAATCATTGCTAGTCTGTAGGTATGGAGCTAGCAATGCATTTAGGGCTCCCATCAACGCCAGATTTCGCCTATGAGTGGGCAAGCGTGGT
The DNA here is from genome assembly GCA_963556515.1 of Nudaria mundana. Taxonomy (NCBI): domain Eukaryota; kingdom Metazoa; phylum Arthropoda; class Insecta; order Lepidoptera; family Erebidae; genus Nudaria; species Nudaria mundana. The sequence continues at coordinate 15,867,901 of OY748296.1, forward strand.
AAACGTGGTCTAGATTGAGGTGTAAACCTATACTGTAAGATCACATCCTCCAAAGTACTCCTTAATTGCTCACTTACCTGAATAGATAAATCACTTGTATCATCTTCTGTGTCAAGTGCAATCTCGACTGAAGTCGCACTAATCGAAACCGTTTGTGCTACAGGCGACGGTGCCATCGTTGACACAGGAGTTGGACGAGTAGATAATACATCCAGGCGCAGCCGATCAAGCACAGATTGATCCAACAATTTGCATCGTTGGATAGCCCGCACCTGATCCGAAAGTCGTTGAACGGAAACGGTAACTGTCGGTTGAAGAACCTGAAACAGAGGAAGAATCCCAGAATGATACGCTGTCAGGTTAGTTTCCCCGTCTGTGGCCTCATAGTACGCACGCATGACATGTTCATTTATTATTGGTGTCCACTTCATGCGACGCACTACACCACCGATAGCGGGAGCCACTGAGAGTGGGGCATGCTCCACTTGGGTCTCCAAGCTGGCCGGTGGTGGTCGACATCTCCGTCGCGCAGGTGTTGGTGGCGACGGCGTCGAGGGCCCAATCTCATCACTCGACGCACTGCTACATCTCGGAGTGACGTACTCCTCACTTTCAGAGGTACTGGAGGAGGCAGCCGACGGGGTTGAGACGGGCGCAGATCTTAGTTGTGCGTTGGTTGTTTCCGCTTTTCGTCTTTTTGATCTTAAATTGTAATTCATGTAAATATTTTGTTCATATTTCTTATTGTCGGAGTTGTCAAATTGTACAAATTGTCATCATTGTTGTGTTGGTAATTTATTCTGTTTTTCTTGTTATTCCTTATAATTTTGAAGTGTGATATATATTAGCTATTTATAATGGTGTAAAATGATTCTGAAAACTGATCTATTGTAATAAATTGCACCAAAAAAATTTAATTACAATATAAAACGATATAAAAGACGTCAGCCTGTCAGCGGTGTTTTTGTTTTTTATTATTATTTCGTTTATTCCTTTACATTCTTATTTCATACATTTTTAAATACATTTATAAAAAAAAGAAACAAATACATTTAAAAATATAAAAAATAGTGACCCACCAGTAGCGGAGTAGGACCCAAACTACCGGCGGTGGAGGCTACAGACTAAGAAACCTCCTAACAATACGGCACGTGTCGAGGATAACAGCCTTCTGAATCTGACTCTTGATCCAACAATCTAACGAGAGTCTCTTGAGATGTTGATCGAGACTCTTCGCAATAGCGTCAAACGGATTAATAAATCCGTTTGCCGAAACGACCACCGGGACAATGATCGTCGAGTCTACGTCCCACATGGCGGTTATCTCGAAGGACAGATCGAGGTACTTACTAAGTTTGTCCTTCTCTGCCTTCACGAGATTCTCGTCATGCGGGACGGCGATGTCGACGAGCACTGCCCGACGCTGGGTCCGATCAACCAACACGATATCGGGCCTATTGGCAACAATAGTCCTGTCCGTAATGATTGATCGGTCCCAGTAGAGCAATGCACGACCATTCTCAAGAACTGGCACTGGTGTGTACTTATAGTACGGTACTTCAAACTCAATAAGGCCATATTGAAGAGCAAGTTGTTGGTGGATGATCTTGGCTACTTGATTGTGCCTATGCAAGTACTCGGTGTTAGCAAGATACGAACAACCGGAAATAATATGGCGAAGTGATTCACCAGGACGGTGGCATGCTCGACAAATGTCGACCGTACCGTCCTTCATGATGTATTTCCGATAGTTGTTCGTCTTGATAACCTCATCTGCAATTGCACAGGCAAAACCTTCAGTTTCCCCAAAGAGGTCACCAAAACGCAGCCAGTTCACCGATGCGAGCAGGTCTACGTCGGGTCCTGTTAAGACCCGGTAGAACCGCCCGTGTAGCTCCTTACTCTTCCATACGTCCCTACGGTCTTCAGTACCTAGTACCTTTGGTTTACGCCAGTTCTCGTTAGCCAAGGAAAGAGGTGTCAGGCCTTTGTCAACCATCACGACATCGCAATGAATGTCACACCCGTTCTGTAGAAAGTAATCTCTTAGACTGCACACTTCACGGTTGTGGAGGTTCTTGGCATTCAAAAATCCCCGACCCCCCCACTTCCGTGGAATGTACAGTCTCATGACAGATGATCGTGGGTGTAACATTCGATGCAATGTGAGTTGTTGACGGACTCGCCTATCCAGGGCGTCTAGTTCCGTTTGAGTCCACCTAAGTATGCCAAAGGAGTATAACAATAAAGGTATCACCCAACCATTGAAAGCCCGCATTTTATTACCACCGGACAAAGAACTGTTAAGAACTTTTGTCAGGCGGCCAAAAAAACGTTCTTTCACCGATTTCTTGATATCCTCTACCGCTATACCCAATGACTCTGACATACCAAGGTATTTGTATGTTTCGGTCTCGGAGAGAGATCTGAGAGTTATTATCTCAGAAAGTTGTAAATTCGGTGAATTTACAACCTTCCCCCGTTGTACATGCATAACCGCACACTTATCAACACCGAACTCCATCTTAATGGCATTACTAAAAACTTCCGTAGTTTTTAATAATGTCACTAAATCTTGGTGCTTCAGTGTGAACAGTTTGAGGTCATCCATGTACATCAGGTGAGATAGAACCTCACCCCCTCTACGAAACCGATAGCCTAGCCCTGAATCCTTCAGCAATGTGCTAAGTGGATTCAGTGCTAAACAAAACCACAATGGACTCAAACTGTCGCCCTGGAATATACCACGCTCGATCCTTATCAAGCCTTGCGGGTCAGAGGCGTGCCCACCACTACCTGGTTGACGAAGGACTGTGGTCCACTGTCCCATACACGAGACTAAGAAGGATTTAAGAGTCGGATTAATTTTATACAACTCTAAAATCCTCCTCAGCCATGAATGAGGCACCGAATCATAGGCCTTCTTGTAGTCAATCCAGGCAGTAGAGAGAGCCCTACTCCGCTTGACTTGTTGGCTAATGGCCATATCAATGAGGAGTAGCTCCTTAGTACCACGAGACCCAGCCCTACATCCATTCTGAGCGTTATCTAAGATATTATTAGATACTATGTGCGAGTTTATTTTACTTCTCAGAATAGATGTAAGGAGCTTGTAGATGGTAGGTAAGCAAGTGATGGGTCTATAGTTTTTAGGTTCCGTGGTACTACCTGATTTATGGAGCAGGAAGGTAATGCCAGTGGTCATGAAAGCGGGTAAGGAACCAGACTCAAGGGCTTCTTGATACTGTGTTGCCAAGCGTTCATGCGAGCTCTGAACCCACTTTATCCAAAAGTTGTGCAATCCATCCGGCCCAGGACTTTTCCAGTTCGGGGTCGTACGCATTGCACAACTAACGTCTTCGGAGTCTATGGTAATAGATTCCATGGGTTCGATGATACTGCATTCACGCTCGACGACACGGATCCAGTCGCCCTCCGAATGTTCGACGGGCACCGACCATAAGTCACGCCAAAATTGATTCATGGCGTGAGCATCTGGCAGTTGTCCGTCGTTCAAACGTTGTCCAGTTCCCTCCCATTCTCGGTACACCTTCCTTTGGTCACTTTGGAAGATGCGATTCTGCCAGTATCTATTTACACGCTCTCTATAACGACGGATACGGCTTGCCCATGCATACACTTTCTGTTTCAGAAAGTCAATACGTTCCGTGACATTGGCTAAGTATTGCTGGGGACGAATACCGGTCTCAGCAAATGCCTGAGTCACGAAACGCATGACCCGGGGACGACTATTTCCCCGGCTGAAAGAGATAAGCTTTGCAATGAGAGTCCTAAATGTGCCGATACGTCGCTCGATTCTTGCCTGCCATACGGGAACACCATCCGGTCGTGGTGCACGGTTAGCTTCGGGGAATTTAACGCGTGCAACACGACAAGCGGCAATGGCTCCACAGTAAAGAATCGAGTGAGTATCAAGCAAATCACTGCTAGTCCGTAAGTACGGCTCTAGCAATGCATTCAGGGCTCCCATCAACGCCAGATTTCGTTTATGCATTGGCAAGCGTGGTAGCCGCGGTCTGGAATTAGGTATAAACCTATACTGCGAGATCACATCTTCCAAAGTACTCCTCAATTGCTCGCTTACCTGGATAGATGTATCACTCGTATCATTTCCCGCGTCGGGTGCGGGCGTCGCTAACGTCACACTTGTAGCAACCGTCTGTGTCACAGGTGACGGTGCTCTCGTTGACACTGGAGCTGTACGAGTAGATAATACTTCCAGGCGTAGTCGATCAAGCACAGATTGATCCAACAACTTACATCGTTGGATAGCCCGCACTTGATCCGATAGCCGTTGGACGGCAACGGTCATTGTTGGTTCAAGAGCCTGAAACAAAGGAAGCATCCTTGAACGGTACGCAGTCAGGTTGGTTTCCCCATCTGTGGCCTCATAATATGCCTGCACGACGTTTTCATTGATGGATGAAGTCCATCGCATGCGGTGCACAATACCACCGGTAGTGGGGACCCTACTCGAAGCTGGTAGGCTTCGGGGCCCCAAACTGCTCGGCGGCCGGCCTCTCCATCGCCGGCGTACAGGTGTTGGCGACGTCGGTGGAGAGAAATACTCGTCACTTGAAGAGCTCGACGCCTCAGCGAGCACCTGTGTCGGCGATGTGCGGTCCGGTGCCTGCGAGGCGGAGTTTAGTGACGAGTCCGGGGGTGTTAGTTGCGCATTTCTGCTTCTGGCTCTTGTTTGCATCTCAATCACTTCATTTTGAATTTAGCCATAATATTGTTGATATTTTCGTAGGTATTCATATGACATGTGTCAAATCTTCTATGTTAATTTTGTAGACTTTGTTTATTGTTATAAAATAGTATAAAATCCTTTATTTATTGACTTTTTGCTTATATTAATTTGGTATCTGAAGTAATTGTATAAATTTAGGCAATAATATGTAAATAAAAATATTAAAATATTTTAAGAATGAAAATGATGTATGAGATGTTCAGAGTTGCCAGTTATTGTTATTATTATTTCGTTTATTCAATAACATTCTTATTTTATACATTTTTAAATAGATTTATAAAAAACACAAATACATTTAAAAATATAAAAAATAGTGTCCCACCAGTAGTGGAGTAGGACCCAAACTACCGGTGGTGGAGGCTACAGACTAAGAAACCTCCTAACAATACGGCACGTGTCGAGGATAACAACCTTCTGAATCTGACTCTTGATCCAACAATCTAACGAGAGTCTCTTGAGATGTTGATCGAGACTCTTCGCAATAGCGAAGAGTCTCGTCAAACGGATTAATAAATCCGTTTGCCGAAACGACCACCGGGACAATGATCGTCGAGTCTACGTCCCACATGGCGGTTATCTCGAAGGACAGATCGAGGTACTTACTAAGTTTGTCCTTCTCTGCCTTCACGAGATTCTCGTCATGCGGGACGGCGATATCGACGAGCACTGCCCGACGCTGGGTCCGATCAACCAACACGATATCGGGCCTATTGGCAACAATAGTCCTGTCCGTGATGATTGATCGGTCCCAGTAGAGCAATGCACGACCATTCTCAAGAACTGGCACTGGTGTGTACTTATAGTACGGTACTTCAAACTCAATAAGGCCATATTGAAGAGCAAGTTGCTGGTGGATGATCCTGGCTACTTGATTGTGCCTATGCAAGTACTCGGTGTTAGCAAGATACGAACAACCGGAAATAATATGGCGAAGTGATTCACCAGGACGGTGGCATGCTCGACAAATGTCGACCGTACCGTCCTTCATGATGTATTTCCGATAGTTGTTCGTCTTGATAACCTCATCTGCAATTGCACAGGCAAAACCTTCAGTTTCCCCAAAGAGGTCCCCAAAACGTAGCCAGTTCACCGAAGCGAGCAGGTCTACGTCGGATCCTGTTAAGACCCGGTAGAACCGCCCGTGTAGCTCCTTACTCTTCCATACGTCCTTACGGTCTTCAGTACCTAGCACCTTTGGTTTACGCCAGTTCTCGTTAGCCAAGGAAAGAGGTGTTAGGCCCTTGTCAACAATCACGACATCGCAATGAATATCACACCCGTTCTGTAGAAAGTAATCTCTCAGACTGCACACTTCACGGTTGTGGAGGTTCTTGGCATTCAAAAAGCCTCGACCCCCCCACTTCCGCGGAATGTACAGTCTCATGACAGAAGATCGTGGGTGTAACATTCGATGCAATGTGAGTTGTTGACGGACTCGCCTATCCAGGGCGTCTAGTTCCGTTTGAGTCCACCTAAGTATGCCAAAGGAGTATAACAATAAAGGTATCACCCAACCGTTGAAAGCCCGCATTTTGTTACCACCGGACAAAGAACTGTTAAGAACTTTTGTCAGGCGGCCAAAAAAACGTTCTTTCACCGATTTCTTAATATCCTCTACCGCTATACCCAATGACTCTGACATACCTAGGTATTTGTATGTTTCGGTCTCGGAGAGAGATCTGAGAGTTATTATCTCAGGTTGTAAATTCGGTGAATTTACAACCTTCCCCCGTTGTACATGCATAACCGCACACTTATCAACACCGAACTCCATCTTAATGGCATTACTAAAAACTTCCGTAGTTTTTAATAATATCACTAAATCTTGGTGCTTCAATGTGAACAGTTTGAGGTCATCCATGTACATCAGGTGAGATATAACCTCACCCCCTCTACGAAACCGATAGCCTAGCCCTGAATCCTTCAGCAATGTGCTAAGTGGATTCAGTGCTAAACAAAACCACAATGGACTCAAACTGTCGCCCTGGAATATACCACGCTCGATCCTTATCAAGCCTTGCGGGTCAGAGGCGTGCCCACCACTACCTGGTTGACGAAGGACTGTGGTCCACTGCCCCATACACGAGACTAAGAAGGATTTAAGAGTCGGATTAATTTTATACAACTCTAAAATCCTCCTCAGCCATGAATGAGGCACCGAATCATAGGCCTTCTTGTAGTCAATCCAGGCAGTAGAGAGGGCGCCCCTACTCCGCTTGACTTGTTGGCTAATGGCCATATCAATGAGGAGTAGCTCCTTAGTACCACGAGACCCAGCCCTACATCCATTCTGAGCGTTATCTAAGATATTATTAGATACTATGTGCGAGTTTATTTTACTTCTCAGAATAGATGTAAGGAGCTTGTAGATGGTAGGTAAGCAAGTGATGGGTCTATAGTTTTTAGGTTCCGTGGTACTACCTGATTTGTGGAGCAGGAAGGTGATGCCAGTGGTCATGAAAGCGGGTAAGGAACCAGACTCAAGGGCTTCTTGATACTGTGTTGCCAAGCGTTCATGCGAGCTCTGAACCCACTTTATCCAAAAGTTGTGCAATCCATCCGGCCCAGGACTTTTCCAGTTCGGGGCCGTACGCATTGCACAACTAACGTCTTCGGAGTCTATGGTAATAGATTCCATGGGTTCGATGATACTGCATTCACGCTCGACGACACGGATCCAGTCGCCCTCCGAATTTTCGACGGGCACCGACCATAAGTCACGCCAAAATTGATTCATGGCGTGAGCATCTGGCAGTTGTCCGTCGTTCAAACGTTGTCCAGTTCCCTCCCACTCTCGGTACACCTTCCTTTGGTCACTTTGGAAGATGCGATTCTGCCAGTATCTATTTACACGCTCTCTATAACGACGGATACGGCTTGCCCATGCATACACTTTCTGTTTCAGAAAGTCAATACGTTCCGTGACATTCGCTAAGTATTGCTGGGGACGAATACCGGTCTCAGCAAATGCCTGAGTCACGAAACGCATGACCCGGGGACGACTATTTCCCCGGCTGAAAGAGATAAGCTTTGCAATGAGAGTCCTAAATGTGCCGATACGTCGCTCGATTCTTGCCTGCCATACGGGAACACCATCCGGTCGTGGTGCACGGTAAGCTTCGGGGAATTTAACGCGTGCAACACGACAAGCGGCAATGGCTCCACAGTAAAGAATCGAGTGAGTATCAAGCAAATCACTGCTAGTCCGTAAGTACGGCTCTAGCAATGCATTCAGGGCTCCCATCAACGCCAGATTTCGTTTATGCATTGGCAAGCGTGGTAGCCGCGGTCTAGAATTAGGTATAAACCTATACTGCGAGATCACATCTTCCAAAGTACTCCTCAATTGCTCGCTTACCTGGATAGATGTATCACTCGTATCATTTCCCGCGTCGGGTGCGGGCGTCGCTAACGTCACACTTGTAGCAACCGTCTGTGTCACAGGTGACGGTGCTCTCGTTGACACTGGAGCTGTACGAGTAGATAATACTTCCAGGCGTAGTCGATCAAGCACAGATTGATCCAACAACTTACATCGTTGGATAGCCCGCACTTGATCCGATAGCCGTTGGACGGCAACGGTCATTGTTGGTTCAAGAGCCTGAAACAAAGGAAGCATCCTTGAACGGTACGCAGTCAGGTTGGTTTCCCCATCTGTGGCCTCATAATATGCCCGCATGACGTTTTCATTGATGGATGAAGTCCATCGCATGCGGTGCACAATACCACCGGTAGTGGGGACCCTACTCGAAGCTGGTAGGCTTCGGGGCCCCAAACTGCTCGGCGGCCGGCCTCTCCCTCGCCGGCGTACAGGTGTTGGCGACGTCGGCGGAGAGAAATACTCGTCACTTGAAGAGCTCGACGCCTCAGCGAGCACCTGTGTCGGCGATGTGCGGTCCGGTGCCTGCGAGGCGGAGTTTAGTGACGAGTCCGGGGGTGTTAGTTGCGCATTTCTGCTTCTGGCTCTTGTTTGCATCTCAATCACTTCAGGCTCTAGGACCTAGGTCTATGGTGAATTCCAATATGGTTTATATCCATGTACCTGGTACGTGGCACTGCTGTCGCAGTACGAATTTTGTCGGGACTGTAGCGCACCTACCTGGTCAAATTGTAAATACAAACCATCTTCAAATCCACCTGAACACTATAAATTCCATCAAAATCAGTACTGCAGTTTAGGAGTAGTTTAGTGACAAACGACTGATTAAGCTGATTTTGGTCTTAAATTTTAGCAGAAAAGGCTTATGTAGAGGTACGTACATGCTGGGCGCCACTGGAACTTCTTCCTAGTGCTACCGAGAGGCGCTCGGCAATGGACATAGGTGCGGCCTTGGGATGCGGAATAAAAAAAATGAAATCTTAAATATTTTTTTTATTTGAGGCGGTGCAAGTATGTTTATAAATAACTGCCTCGGTGGCGCAGTGCTATGTCTAGCGAATGCCATCCTAAAGTCCCAGGTTCAATGCCCGGGTCGAATCAAATATTTTTATGTTTAAATGAACACGGGTCGACCGCACCGGGGAGCGGTGCCGCACGGCATTGCATCGCGTTACCAATGAAAACCGCACCGCTATTAAATACTGAATGGAGTCAGGCGATACCTGGCGAAAGTCCATGATAAAACAATGGAAATTTTATTGCAATTATCTAAAAGTCAACATCAAATTTCCATTATTTTTATGTTTGTTTTGTAGTAAATTGGGTATTTTCTTTGTAAGCTGTCGTCTCGGTCCCGGTTGTCATACGAACATATATGGCAGTCGTTACGGGTATTTAGAGTCTTGAAACGAAATCCGACCGGTCTAACTACCTAACTTCGATATCGCCCATGGGTTGTGAAGGTCAGATGACAGGCGCTCCTCAGAAAATAATGAAGTGCAGCCGCATCTCAGTTAGACTGGAAAGCTGACCCCAACTAGGTTGGGACAGGCTCAATGGATGAAGATGATGATTAATCAGTATCAGTGGTCTAGATCCCATAGCACAAGCTTTAGCTAAGTTTTGACTAGATGACGTTGTGTGAGAATGTCCAAAAACATTTATTATTTATTAATGGAATTGGCCAACGTAGCGTGAGACACCCCGAGGCTTGGTGGAGCGACGACATTCGTCGGATCGCGGGCGTTGTGTGGATGAAATTGATACCAAATTGGAGGGGGTGGCGCGTCACTGGAGAGGCCTATGTCTAGAAGATTGATTAATCCTACTTCATAAGCGCGAAAGTTTATTATTGATGGATGTTTGAATGTTTTTTTTTTGTTCAAGGGATTTTAATGAAACTACAGCAATGTAGTTCCCGTGGAAATGGCGAATGGGAAAAGTATTTCATGCTAATGGGAGTCACGGGCTTCTGCTGATGGGAATAATAAAACAGCACGAAATTATAGCAGTTACACCAAATTCTCATTTTTTACCACATTTTTCATTATTTACATAATAATATAATGTTATTATTATGCAAAAAAGACACACAATATTTAGTAGATTACATTAAACAATTTGATACAATAAAAATACATTGTTTCGACATGGATATGGAATATTTATTTATCTTAGTGATTTATGTCCTACTGATACTGAAACATTATTATTTATAACTCATGTTTGTGACTTTACATTACAGAAACAACATTGTTGACATAAATAATATTTTTTTTTTAGTTTTGTTTAGTTTATCTTGGAACTCGGAACCTATAGCAATACAATATTTTGAAATAAACTCTTTCTTTTATATTGGGTTCGCCAAATTGACGCCGCCCACCTGGTGGTAAGCCGTGACGACGTCTAGTGATTGTAGGCCACTCTCATAGCACACAATACTATAGAGAGTGGCCCTCAACTTGACGACCTATTGATGTGCCTCTTCACGCTCCGCTTAAAGAACCCTGGATTATATGTGGGAGGAAATACGTGCACAGGCAGGGCGTTCCAGGCCACTATCGTTCGGCAGAGAAACGAACGTTTAAAACGTTCGGTTCTCACGAACATGTTATCCACTGTGTGGGAGTGGGCGTTTTCACACTGCCACGATATCGTGACTACACAAGGAGTCACTGTGATTTCACCTGTGATTAATCACAGCATATGAGCATATGATTCGTCACTGTTCGCATCTGTTATCTCGCTCAATTTAGTGTCCTAGTCTACTAACATTTTACATATTTAAACTGCAACATAGAAACCTGTGGGGGGGATGATTGATGTTGTATTATTCACTGAAACTCAGAATGGCACCAAACCGAATGACTGCAGAGTACAATTATCTTTAGGCTAAGTTGAATTTAGTTACTCCCGACATTAAATTCTTCCCAGCCCCTATATCCCGGGAACCGAGCTTCCCTCCTAAATTCTGGGCAAATTTTTGTTCCACCTGCATCCCCTCCCATCACAAGTTCCATTCGCTGGTAAAAACATTCCCGGAAATTCTCATCCCGCAAAAATACCCAAGATTCCCTGTACCCATATCCCGAAAACTAAGCATCACAGGTCAATTTTGCCCTCATTTTCCGGCCCCATAGTACTCTAAGTATTTGATCTTCCTACAAATTTTTTCTTTCCAATTCTCATCCCACTTTCCACAAAACTTGAAGCCCCTATATCCCGGTAACGGAGCTTCCCAGCTCAATTCTGAGCAATTTTTTGTTCCCCTGCGCCCCTGCCGAGACGTATTCTATTCACCTGCAAAAAAAATCCCGGGAATTCCCATCCCACAAAAATACCCAAGATTCCCAGTACCCTATATCTCGGAAACTAAGCATCCCAGGTGAATTTTGACTTCATTTTCGAACCCCCTTGAACCGCCCGCAAGTAATAAAACTCCATCTCTTCCCATAAAAAAATTCCCAATTCCCACCCCATTTCCCAAAAACTTTAATGTTATCGGTGACAGTTGGACGTTTTTCCGATTACTGACCGATTGCAGGTAGCACATACAAATAATAGTATTTTATTAATATTCAAAGGTAGGTACTACATATTAGGTTTGCATTAAAGTGGTAAATTAAATCTTTATTAAGTTATGTTACTGCTGCTACTTACATATCGTGACGATATCGTCACGATATCGTCGTGATATCGCCACGATAAAATTCGATAAAATCCACGATATCGTGTAATGTGAAAACGCCCAGTGGCATCTCTGCCCGGCACGCGTTGTTCGGGATCGGATCAGATTGAAGAGCTCTTCAGAACACTCGTCGTGGTAAATACGGTAGAAACTCACTTGTAAAGTTCCACAATTCTTTAGTAAGATGTTCAGTAATTTTCTATTTTCACGAAACTTGTATAAACTTACTTGTAAAACTACATACAAAATTTGTCTTTGGTGCATAAAATGAGAATACACAGTAACTCAGTAGAATAGACCACCAATCGACTTGAGAAACTTTTAGAAGTCGGTTAAAGAAACCATACAACACACACACACACACACACAACTACTATAAAGTATAAGTTACACTCACAAATATTAACAAGAAAACTGAATGATTGAGTACCTATGTTAGAAAAAAAAAATTTTAATAATGCTATTCCTTAAATAACTGAGACAGAAATTATAATAACCTTAATATTAAAATCAACATTTATACACTCGTCATTTAAAATGTATTTTTTTTATTTAGCTATAGGTATGTGCATGTCAAGTTACAGAAAGATACAATAATAAACAAATAAATTCGTCAAATATAAATCACTCATACTCGTCCCGTCATTCCCGGTGCAAAAGTGGGAATTGTGCTGGCAGCATTGCCCCGCTGTATGGCAAAATGATGAATAAACGTAACTTTTTCAATTCAGACAACAAAACGTTTATTTGTCAATTCCAAGAATTAATTAATTATGAATAAACTGAATTAAGTATTATACATTTGGCTCAATATGATCCTATGCGGTTCGATATTTCAGAAGATGCCAGATAAAAAAAATAGTTAATATGTACATAATAATAAAATTGAACCAAATGTTATGCAGAAACATTATCTTGTATCTATCTCATATTAAGATCATCAGAATGTTAAAATCAAATCAATCATTCAATCATTTTATTGCTGAACATGTTATAGGTATAAGAATATCTAAAGTGCTATTTGATGTGAAAGAAACACATGTCCTACCTATTTAGGCATGTAATGTACATAACGAATAAAAATAATAATATCAGACAATAGAACTAGCAGGAGACCCAAAACTAACGGCTGCATTCCGAATTGATAATTTTAAGTTGAGCCTCCACTGAGTACGCCAAATGTCATACATAATACAGGAACAAATTTTGACATTTGATTCTCTATGGATACTTAACTTAAATTCTCAATTCAGAAACCGGCCGAGAGAGTCACAAACTTACAATTGAATTCTTTCTTATAAATTGCCTCTGCTAGGTCTCGCACAGAATTACCACATAATTAGTTATTTATGTACGTACATTGTTATTAACTTAATCTTGTGAGATGACTTTAGAGTTACAGATCATCAGGTAGTTCCTACCTACATTATTCTGATGCCAAATCACTAGTAGTGGTAGGTACAGTTCGCGGGGCATAACCTGAACATTTGTGTGAGTGCACGTACGTGAACGTATAATGTGATCTATTTTACACACACATGTGTTGTACACACAGGTTTTTTACTGATGATTCGTGATCACTCATACAAATGCAAAGCTCAGCTTAGGTCTCGCGGTTAACATTTAAGTACACAGGCACATAAATACACTTGACATAAACTATTTTTAGAAAGATACGATTATTTATACGAGTATGTAATTTTATTAACATTTTGCTTCATAAAACCACACTTTTATGTTAGACTAGTGGTTCCCCACGATTTCGTCCGCGTGATTACTGTTCCCGTTGCCGTATCTTTATAAATTGTAGCCTATGTGTTATTCTGATGCATAAGCTATATTATCGTAAAGTTTAAAGTAAAGAAAAAATTTTTACGTGAAAGAGTAACAAACATCCATACATCCTTACAAATTTTCGCATTTGTAATATTAGTAGGATAGTCACAAAACTGGTTACTGCAGCTTATTGATTATCTATTCATATAACGATTTAAGCATGCATACTTATAAATAAAACGATTACACATTTTGTTGAACCACTAAGTACAAACACTGTCTATGTACAATAATTATAAAAATATTTTGACCACAAACTATTTGTAAAACATCGAAAATACATTTAACTACCTTAACTTTATCGTTATGTGTAATACTTTGTGGTTTTAGATATCATTATAAAAGAAAATATCCAATACGAGTTAAAGCTTTCTGTAAAACAAAGCAAATATTATTTATTCATTTACAATATTTTTTTCTTGAATTTCCTTTAATATTAATGCTTGGACACATTATCTACCTGTACTCGTACTCAATACTTCTTTTCTTTAGCTGTATCTTAGAAAACACTGAAAATTTGGTGAGTAGGTATTTATGAGAGAAACTATCTTAAAAATATCTTACAATTATACTTCACTCTCTCTTAAAACGCACTCAGTAGTAAATTCTCATCATTAATATTAACAACAAGTATACGAACAGTATAAATTTTAATAACTTACGTTAACATACCATGATAATTCGACACACAATGTCGATACACGTTGAACAGAGGACCAGCCTCTGAATTCATAAGAATTCGAAATAGTACGATATTATAGGACTCCCCGACATTATTTCTTGATGAGCCTTCATTGTTTCGCTGCTAACTAATCTATGCTAGCTGTACTAGAAAATGGAGAATAGCGCGTATTAGCCTCGAGTACCCCACCGTATAACAACGGACGCGCTTAGAGGAGGTACTCTCATTGATCTGGTCTATCAAATGATGTATTCGGTGTGCTCTCCACTTTCTTCAATACTATTTTAAAGGCAAATGTATGTTTAGGAGACACCGACGCTGGTCTAGGAGTTTGCGGTGAACGCGGAGGAGGTTCTGGAGGCATTTCAGATCGGGTTCGTGAACGTCGAGGTCCTGCAAGATTGTGCGACACTGATATCACTGGAGCTGAAGCTGGCTCCTGTGGTCTCTGTGGAGAGAGTCTATTTGGCGATAAACGACCAGGTGATAAATCAGGCGTAGTTGGAGGAAGCATTAGCGGGGGTAGATTAGCGCAAGGTGATCCACGTGAACCACGACGTTCTTTTAAGCCCATAAGTGGAGGTGGGGACATAGGTGCTTCTTCGTCTTCTGCCGCTGCAACTACTACTAAGGGTTCAATTCTTGGTAATTGTGGTTTGGGTTCAGACACTTCTACAGTCATAGATCTTCTGAAGTAATTTATACTGTTCTCTATTTCCGCTAAGGCTCGTCTAACGAACGGAAAATTCTCAGCTATTTCAGAAGTAGACTTTCGCACTGGGAACTCAATTTCACTGTCACGCTTCTTGGGTCGACAACGCTCAAAAGTAGGATCCCCCAATCCTCCCACTGTTTCTGAAACTTGTCTGGTTAAAGCTGCATGTTTTATAGAATCCGACTTCGATCGAGGCTCTCTGATTTTTGGTGTAGGAGAACGCCGATCACCAAACTTTTTACTTGCGGCACGTTTAATAGAAGAAAATAGTCCAAGCTTTTCTGGTGGTTTATCTACTACAGGACCAGGCTGAGGAACGACAGGAGCGGAGGAAGGGCCAGGGAGGGGTTCGGGTGCGGGACGGGAAGGGGGGTTCCCCTCGCGTTAGTTGTGCCGCGAATCTGATGACGGAACATCGCTCGAGCCGGTTGAAGAGAGGGTGGTATTGGATCCATATGGGTCTAGCGAAGACTGCACGGACATGGAGCGACCCGCGCGCCGCACTCGCGCTGGGGATAATTTGCCAGGATCTACGCTGGCCGGGTCTGCCTGCAACAAGAGCGTTTTCAGCACTCTATTCAATACTACTATATTAGGGCGTAGTTTATTGTTAATATTATGAATAGAGAACAGATTTTGTATATCAGTTTTTCAAGCTTATAACTCAATGTTACCTACATGTTATTGCCGTCTTATTAAACTAAAAAACTTACAAATATTATTTAAATGATCGTAATGCTTGAAAATAACACAGATCACGACGATGAAAAATAATGATATGAGCTTTTTCAGTCAGATAATAACTTTAAAGTTTCATATTCAACGAAATATAAACCCAACGTAATATGGTGATACCACCTTCGAAGCAATATTTATAGCATGCTTTAATAATTACATATCAAGTAGTTGTTGTGCGCACCTGGTAGGCCAAAGCGTTCATAATGATGGAATACGGTACCAATCCAAGTGGGTGTACCTCCCTCATCAGTACATTGGCTGGAATCTTGTGAAAGTGTATGTACTCCAGGAAATTACCAATGACGTCCTTCAGGATCATGTTTGAGTTAGTGTCGCAATATTTTTTACCCCACATCAGTGCAGCCTGAAATTGAAAGTCCACCATAGTATGAAATGAAATGATTTATTTATTTGTATAGGTCACTAAATGGCTCTTACAAATGTCAGTAGGTACTTAAAATAAAAAAATATCATTGCTTCTATATTTACATGTACTGCCAGATTCGCAAAACAATAAGTAGAACCGAGAGAAAAAATCTGGCAATAAAACTCTCGGTCACTCTTTTTCAATAATTGACACATTTACACATTTTTTAGTATGTAAATAAACGTACCTACGATTTGACTGCCTTTGTGACGTAGTCGGTTAAACGTAAGACCTGCGCGACACAGCTGTGTCAGAGACCCCAAATTCAGTGCTCGGGTTTGGACAAATATGTTCACCATGTAAATATATTTGTTTCAGAATCTGGATGCCTTTCGTTTTAACTTGTACAATTTAGCCCACAAAAGCTGCAGTGGCGAGTGCTTGAAAGCACTCTAGTATTTTTATCAGTAACAACTTCTCAAAGTAGGTACTACAAGCCCTGTTTAGTTTGAGACTAGATGGCGAAGTTTTCAATTATCCTTACAAATTTATTTACACATCTCTTTCTTAATACTATTTCTGTAAAGCGAAACCGGTCAGATTAAATCTATTTTAGTTTTTCTTTGGTACATTCCCACACACCTGAAATTTGGTAAATTCATCCGCTCGCAGTTCATCTCTTGCCAATATCAACCGGACTACGTGTTGTGGCAGCAATGTAAACGATCCTAGGTTAAGTACTTCATTTCCATGTTCATCAACAAACTCCAACACCTGTAAATATAAATGAAAGAGTAATTTAACCGCAAAAACTTAACACCAGACTCCTTCTTTATTACATTTTCCTATTTTTGACTTCTTGTTCAAGCTGCATAAGGATAGCACGTACAGTAGTACCTAGACGTAACAGCTTATGATGCCTTGAATGACATGCTCATATTTACAATCATATTATGCTTAGCTGTAAGCCCAGCAAAGCCTACGTTTATGAAGTACGAAGTCGATGGCCAATTTAACCAATAATAAGCGAGAAAATTTCAGAATCGGTTAATTTGGTCACTTGACCGCAATTTTTTGCGATTTGCGCAAATTTCTGCTTGAACATGGCAATTACATGAAGGCAACGTAACCATGCTCTTATACGTATCGTTCCAAAAAACGCGTACCCAATGTATGCACTATCCGTTCACAGTTTTACAAAATGTCAGGTCAAGCTGAAAAGAGATATAATAATAGTTTGTCTAAAAAGTCATTACGCGGATCTGGAAAATAAAAGCGTTGGCAACAATCATTCGAGGCTCAATGCCAATCCCACCAGTCGTCAAAAGTACTATTGGAATCCAATAGGACTATTGACGACCAGCGAGATCGACACCAAGACTGATTTCAGCCAACGCTTTCATTTTCCAGCTCCGCGTCACGAATTTTTAGACAAACTATACCATGCTCCTAGGGCTGTAAGAAATATGCCCATATCGTACCAATGTTGTAGGTACAGGTCAATGAGTAGGTACCTACGCGCAGTCCATTAGCATTTTTAAGTAATGTCAATGTTTGTGTTTGTTTATTTACGTTCAAACTAGAAGAGGTTTGTTTGGTATTTCGTATATAGGCAGATAATAGACCAAAAAGAGACATAGGGTTTTTGATTCATCCTTTGATTAATTACCTACTTACCTTCTGTACCAGGGACTTCGTGCATTTGTATTGTATGTATCGTTCAGCAGAGGCGAGAAGTGCGCATACAGTATCCACGGTAATGCAGCATTGCACGAAGCCAGCGCATGCGCGTCGTAATTCATCCAAGCCATAGTAGTCAGCTGCATTCATCACTCCTATAATTGTAATTTTAAATTATTATTAGTTTTGTTTTCCCACGTTTCTCCTGTGATTAAACGTACTCCATTGTATTCTTCTAGATAACAATAAGTGTGATCAATTTTTCGTATTGATTATTAGTAGCGTAAGGTGAATATTAGGTCTACACAGACCATACACCATGGTAGA
Organism: Nudaria mundana; assembly: GCA_963556515.1. Taxonomy (NCBI): domain Eukaryota; kingdom Metazoa; phylum Arthropoda; class Insecta; order Lepidoptera; family Erebidae; genus Nudaria; species Nudaria mundana. The sequence continues at coordinate 15,886,087 of OY748296.1, forward strand.
TGTAAGCTAAACTGCGAAATTGCATAGGGAATTGGAGGGCCATGTAAACCGTCTGTATGCGTTCTGACCGTTGCGTTAGGCCCCTCCCAACGGAAACGGCCAAAACTCACAAGGATGAAAGACGCCGCCTGGTCTCGATACCACGAAGTCTGGAAGGGTTTAAGGGAGAATAAAGTGGGACAGCACAGGCTTGTAAAAAAAGTGAGTTAGATAATACGCGAATAAGATTTCAACTTCATTGCAAATTAGTGTATTAGAACTAAATATAACGACGTCATCGTTTAGGAATAACAAACTGTAGGAATAACAATACTTTTTCTGTGATGTAAAAATGTCCCATGTATGTATTGTCGATCTAAAACCTACCTACGAACTGCTGCTGGTAACACCGACGAGTTCAGTGTGTCAGTAGGCTTGCACCAGGGCTCGGCGCTAAGCCCATATCTCTTCCTGTTGGTAATGGATGCTTTGACATCGGAGATACAGGAAGAGACACCCTGTTGTATGCTATTTGCCGATGACATTGTGGTCGTTGGTGAAGACGGGCCTGAGGTACAGAGTAGATTGGAAAAATGGCAGTGTAAACTGGAGAGTGTATACTGGAAAATCAGTAGAACCAAAACTGAGTACATGTTCTCTGATTTCGGCGGTCTCTCCAGTTCTACACCCATAGTGCTAGACGGCGCACCAATACCAGTTTGCTCCATTTTCCGGTACATCGGCTCTCTTATCCAGGATGATGGGGAAATCGATCGTACAGTGAAGCACAGAGGTTGGGTGAAATGGCGGCAGGTCAAAGGCACTATTTGCGACCCTCTATTCCCCCCTAAACTTAAAGGGAAAATTTACAAGACTGTCGTCAGACCTGCCGTCCTGTACGGACTGTCATATTTGGCCTTAAAAGCGACGGATGAAAGACAATTGCATGTAGTGGAGATGCGAATGTTAAGATGGATATGTGGTGTGACCAGAATGGATAGGGTAGGGAGAGTATATTAGAGGAAGTTTGAAAGTTGTACCAGTGAATGAAAAATTGAGAAGCGAGCGGCTGTCATGGTATGGACATGTTATGAGAAGAGAGGAAAGCAATGTGGTTAGAAAGGTGCAAAGTATGACTGTAGAGGGTTTAATAAGTAGAGGTAGGCCAAAGAAAAGATGGATGGAATGTGTGAAGGAGGATATGACAAATAGAGGAGTGACTGAAGAGATGACGCTGACAGGGATGTGTGGAGGAGAAAGACTTGTTGCGCCGACCCCAAATAATTGGGATAAGGGCAGGTAGACGATGATTAATATTCTAATAGGTACTGGCAGATTATGTCCGCCGATCCGTGGTATAGTTTACTCAATCCTCCGGGATCTACAGGGATTATTAGAAGTCTTATATTATGTTCTTGATAAAATAGCTTTTTAATGGTGGAAGTATTGTTAAAATTGATTCATTTTTACCTACTTATATTATGTTAGAGTCTATCGATTACACATAAACAAACATTCGAAAATCGTGAGTTCTAAAATGTGTATTTAATTCAGAGTATGTAGTTATCAAAGGTTATTATTTAATTACAAGCAGCTCGAAAATAAGCAGCATTTGTGTAATAACTTTCGTCCAAGAAATGTACGGAATTTCAGTAAAAAGTTGCAAAGTATAAAATTATGTTTTGAACGTTCTCTCTTTTGTTCGTTGAATATTTTAAATGCCTGTTAAATCCGACTTTTTTAAAAGCGTACTTAAGGAATTGTTAGCGTTGAACATAAAGAGATACCTCTCTATGTTAAAAGCCAACAATTGAAGGTTTTAATTACAAAACTTTTATGAAATCCGTACTCTAAAGATGTCTAATAAACACGTCTTTAAAAAAAAAAACCGGTCAAGTGCGTGTTGGCCATGCATAGAATTGGGTTCCATAGTCACCCATAATAGCCTCTATAACTCCTTAACCAACAGAGCTATCTAATCCGCTATAGTTTACCTTAAACGTTCAGTACATAGAACGTACTAAGAACGTACTAGGTTCTTAACGCCAGCTGTTTGGATTTTAAAGGCCCTGTTTTCGCAAAAAAAATCTCTTCAAAGCTAAATATCTCGCAACAGATGCTTAAATCAAAAAAATCTCTTCTAATTTCCACACACAAAAATAATTTCCACTTTACATGTGTAGGGGTGGTAGCCCCAAAAAAATATTTTTTCAAATGGTATTTTAGTACTTTGTCGCCGTAGTAAATATACAATATCCATGCCAAGTTTAATGTTTCTAGCACTAACCGTTTGGGAGGAGAGCTGAGGACGTACGGACGGACAGACTCTGAGAGTTCCGAGATTTTTACTACGGAACCCTAAATATGCAACCACCAACGTAACTACTAATAAAGTAAATGGTATTAGATTCTCGAGTCCTCCAGAATTAGATTTATCAAACACTCGCAGTCACAAATTGGATATAAATGAAATTACGCAGCATACTATGTCGCGAATTCTATTAACAGAGATGCACATAAAGCTGGTTTATAATTGAATTATTAGTGAGTTACATTTTAATTCTGTCACAAATGTCCTAAGTGCTCTGAGAAGATAATTAAAAAGACTCCTTCCTACGCGGGAATATTATTTGTGCCACGAACAGCTGACACTAGCACAAAATAAAAAGTAGTATTGTGTATATTTTTGAAGTAAATGTTCTTTACGCACGCTTGATTTAAGAAGCAATTTGGTGACGGTGTGATGAGAGCGTTACGAAGAAAAGTGTGATCGAGGCGAACGAAGGTTTATAGTGTATTGAAGGGAATGTTAATGTCAAATATGTCAACTTGACAGATGTGATTATGACAGATGATGTCTATCTGTGGAGCGGGCTCTCTGCAATTAGCTGTCGAACATCTCACACGCACTTGTAACTAATATTAATTATTAAATAGATTACATTACAAAACATTGTAAAATATTACAACCAATAAATCCCTGAAGACCCCAACGTCATATTTTATTGAAGAAACCCAACAATACATGGCGCAGTCCTCTGATTTAGAAGGATTCTGAATCGTACCTACGAACTATCAAGAAAGCACACTGCAAGTAAGTGAAATGAAAAAACGAAATAATGTGCCAAGAAGATAAAGCTGATGTCATGACGTGCGCAGTGGAATATAAAATGCCGAAGGGCTTAAACTTAGATAACATTGATAATTGTTATCCGCAATGGCAGAGATTTCTTCAAACTTTCAAGACATTCATAATAGCGGCCGGCCTAGAAAAATATTCCGAAACGAGGAAAGCCGCAATTTTCCTAAATTGTATAGGACAACATGCACAAGAATTATATTACAACGTATTGAAAACAGATGAGAAGGCGAAATTAGATGATGTTATAAATAATTTTGAAAATTATTTTAAACCCAAGCAGAATGAGGTAATTAACAGCTATAATTTCAACAAGCGTTATCAAGAAGATGGCGAAACATTTGATGCCATTTACACAGCAGTCAGGAAGATGGCTGAAAATTGACATTTTGGAGACCAGAAGGAACGCATGATAAGAGACAGGATCGTCATTGGTGTCAAGGAACAACGGATGAAGCTTCTTGAAATCAAGGACCTGTCAATGACCAAGGCGGTGGATATCTGTCGGTCTGCAGAACTGTCCAGAGAACACATGAATGTGCTGACCAACCCGGCGGTTCATGCAGTGCAAGTGGAGAGGTCATCAAAACATCACACCTCGATAGATAATAAAGCTAAGTATACTAATAATAAAAATAGGTCATTTAATAATAATTTTAAGAATAATAGTAACTATAAGGGTAGCTTCAATAATTTTTTTTTTTTTTTTTTTTATATTTGGTTCGCCAAATTGACGCCGCCCGCCTGTTGGTAAGTCGTGACGACGTCTAGCGATTGTGGGCCACTCTCACAGCACACATTACTATTGAGAGTGGCCCTCAACTTGACGACCTACTGATGTGCCTCTTCACGCTCCACTTAAAGAACCCAGGATTATATGTGGGAGGAAACACGTGCACAGGCAGGGCGTTCCAGGCCACTATCGTTCGGCAGAGAAACGAACGTTTAAAACGTTCGGTTCTCGCGAACATGCTATCCACTGTGTGGGGGTGGCATCTCTGCCCGGCACGAGTCGTTCGGGATCGGAAGGAAGAGGGTGGGATCAGATTGAAGAGCTCTTCAGAACACTCGCCGTGGTAAATACGGTAGAATGCGGCCAAGGAAGCTATTGTTCGGCGCTGAGCTAGCGGCTCAAGGCTTCCCGTTACCTCCGGACAACCTATAATACGGATAGCCCGTCGCTGCATAGCGTCGAGAGCGTCCAGCAGATACTTCGCGGAGCCGTCCCAGAGGTGAGAGCAGTATTCGACGCAGGGTCTAATCTGCGTCTTGTACAGCAGACACCTCTGGTCCGGTGTAAAGAATCTCTTTACCTTATTCAGTATTCCTAGTTTCCGCGAAGCTAGCCCTATACATCTTTCGATGTAGTTTTTATTATTGAGCTCTCGACGAACGTCTATGCCAAGGATATCAAGGTTGTCCTTCATTGGTAATAATGCATTCTGAAGAGAGGGTAGGGGATTTCTTCGCAGTAAATGCACACGCCTGTGTTTTGCGGGCATTGAACTCGACCAGGTTCTCGGTACCCCATTGAGAGATACTGTCGAGGTTACGGTCGAGATCAGCCACGAGTCGTCGTCTCTCCTCCTCAATCTCAGATCGCCCCGCCGTCGGACGAACCGAGTAACTCCCGTGCAGTGTGCTGTCATCTGCATAGCAATGAATGTTCCCGAGGGATAGCATATCATTGACATGCAGAAGAAAGAGAGTTGGTGATAGTACGGACCCCTGCGGTACCCCGGCATTCACTTGCAAGAAGCGAGAAGCCTGGCCATCGCAGAGGACCCGCACTCGGCGCTCGTTTAAAAAGCTGGCAATCCAGCTGCACAGTTGAGGAGGTAGACCATATGCCGGAAGCTTGGAAAGGAGCGAAGCATGCCAGACCCTATCGAAGGCTTTGGCGATGTCCAGGCTAATAGCCAAGGACTCGCCGTGCCTTTCCATAGCCCCACCCCAGACATGCGTTACGAATGCCAGAAGATCACCCGTTGATCGCTTTGGCCTGAAGCCGTATTGTCGATCATTGATTAGCGAGTGATCCTCTAGGAATTGCATGAGCTGCTTATTTATAAGGAGCTCAAGCACCTTGCAAATGACTGAGGTGACAGCTATGGGTCGATAGTTGCCTGGATCGGACCGATCCCCTTTCTTGGGGATCGGTTGTACGTTCGCCTCCTTCCAGACCTCCGGCACGAGCGCTGAAGAGTATGACAGGCGGTATAGACGCGTTAATACTGGAGACAACTCAGCTGCACATTTTCGTAGCACCACCGCCGGAATGCCGTCAGGGCCACTGGCTTTCCGCGTGTCGAGTGACCGCAGCACTGCCCGTACATCACATTGCCTGATAACAATATCAGGCATTGTGTGGCCACAGTTGGCGATGGCGGGGGGCTGCAGGCCACGGTCGTCGACCCGGGAATTAGCCGCAAAGAGGTCTGCGAGCATATCCGCTTTCTCTTGGGCTTTGTGAGCCAGTGTTCCATCTGGGTAACGCAGCGGTGGCAGCGAGGGCTGACAAAAGTTAGATTGCACGGCTTTGGCCAGTTGCCAGAATCCACGGCTGCCCGTGGGATGGGAAGTGAGCTCCTGACCAAGCCGCGCGACGCGCTGGGCATCCGCTCTCTTAAAGGCCCTCTTACTCGACTTTGTGGCCCGGTTGTACGCTGCTTTGAGGTGGCCCACGTTCGGGTCGCGCACAGCCCGGGCCCTGATCCAGGCGCGATATGCCGACTGTTTTTGTCGAACAGCTTTGGCACAATCTCGCCCGAACCAGGGACGGGCTCTGCGGATACTGGCGACATCAGTGAAAGGGATGTAATAATCCATCCCTAAACTGATCTCGCCAGCAATAGCAGAAGCACTATCCGAAGGAGCCTTTCCTACAAAGCAGCGCTGGCTCCAGGGGACGGACGCATAATAATCGCGTAGACCGTCCCAATCCGCTGACGAGTAGTGCCATAGTCGTCGTGACGTTTGTACAGGACGTGCAGGAGGTGACACCTTCATGCCAGCGTGAACAACACAGTGGTCGGAACTACCCAGTGGGGCTCCTACCGAAACACTGTACTGGGCTGGGTGACTCGTCAGCAGTAGATCCAGCAGAGCGGGCGCGTGATCTGACCTGTCTGGTATCCGGGTGATCCCGCATACCATCTGGGTCAGACCGTGGGAGAGAGCGAACGCATGGGCGGCTCTACCCGCATGATCAGTCTTGAGGGACCCCAGCCATTCAATGTGATGGCCATTGAAGTCCCCCAGAAATACTAGGTCAGCGTTCGGGAACCGCACCTGCGCTTCATCAGCCGTCTCGCTGAGGTACTGGAAGAGCTTTGTTGTCTCAGAATCCCCTGGGTGGGATCGGTAGACGCACACGTAGATCTGGCTCATAGAGCCATGGTCTACGTCTGCACGTACCCCTCCAATTCTGTCCTTTGGCTGCCCAAAGGACGGAATTGGAGGGGTTCTCTAGGCAGCGCAACCGGCGGCAGCAAACATCCGCCCTAACGAACACGCACACCCCGGCTTTGTCTCGAAATTGTTCATCGATGACATAGCCGGGGTAACACAGGTAAGACGTGTCGTCAGGGCGGCGTATTTGTGTCTCCGTGAGGAACATCACAGCGGGCCGTGCCGTCTCAAGGTGGTGGTGGACGGTATCGAGGTTCGCATGGAGTCCACGGACGTTAGTGAACTCCACCTCGAAATGTGAAGTTGTGGGGTTTCCTAGGGCCGCTGTGTAACGTTTATTTCTTTTTTGTTGCACTGCCATTGTAGATTTTGAAGAAGAAGCGTGAAGACAGGGCGACATTTGGTGCAGCAGTAAGTGACAAAGCGCAGGGGCTATCTTTGTCTAGAACCGTGTGGTTAGGTCGGAGTCGACTCGCCGGACGGAAGGGCTCCCAAACCCCCCTGATGCAAGGCCGCCGCTACCCCACACCGGTTACCACCCGGAGCGGCGATCCCACATCAGGATTATGCGCAACATGTGGGGCAGCCTCCTGGGGTGGTTGGCCCCAGGCGGGCCCCATGACTGTGTTGCGGGCGGCCGCGGCAACGCCGTTGCTAAGGGTCTCCCTGGCCGGCGAATCGACCCACACCACCCACACTAGACTCCGTTTCGCCCCCACTGGTCCCATGCCTGCTGCACCATACATCGCCCCGGGCCCGGCGGTGCAGCTGCTGAACCCCTAACGCAACCCAGCCTGGGCTGGGTTACTTGGGGGGCTTTAGCACAGCTGCACGGTGGTACCCCCCCAGACCAACACTGTTGTACCACCTGGTACCCACGTAGGGGTCGAAGCCACTCCATAGGTACCGTAAATTAACGAGCCTCGTCCGTTTATCAGCAGGTGCGCCACTAGCAGGTGAGGTCGCTGGGGCCCTATAGATGTTGGTAGAGCCCCTTTGCACCCATTTCTACAAGTGTAAAAAATGCAACACTGACCATGGCCCAAGGCAGTGTCCAGCTTATGGCAAGCAGTGTAATAAATGTAAGAAGATGAATCATTTCAGCGTAGGTTGTAAAGTAGATGTCAGTAAAAAAGTGCATAATATTGATGAAAAGTTGGACAGAATTTTGTGCATGAATTATGACTAGTTTGCACCATCGATATAAAAAATAATGAATGGACAGAATTGTAAGAGTGGATAATAAAAATGTTAATTTTAAATGTGACACAGGGGCACAAGTAAATGTTATCTGTTTAAGTGATCTGAGAAAAATAGTCGATGATGATAAGAAGATAAGATTTTCTGAGACTAGAACAGTAATAGAGGTCTTTGGGGGTGGCAAGCTATTACGTTTAGGAAAAATAATATTAAAAGTTTACAAAAATAAAAATGAAGATAAAGGGTATTTACTGACTGAATTTATAATAATAAAAGAAAAGGTTAGACCTATATTAGGTTTAAATACATTAATGAAACTCAATATGTTAAATAATATTAATATAAATACGATCAAAAGTAAGAAGGATTGGAATACTAATAAGGAAAACATTATTAATATCAATAATAAACTGTTTCAGGGTGTTGGAGAGTTTAAGAGTCTTCTGCAGTTGCGCATTCAACCAGGTGTGGAACCTGTAGTGAGACCACCACGGAGAGTGCCTAACGCACTAATGAAGCGCCTCGCAGACAAGTTGGAAGCTCTGGTGAAGCACAAGGTCATTGCGAGAGTCGAGCACCCGAAAAATTTTGTAAGCAATTTAGTAATTATTGATAAGAAAGATGGTTCACTAAGAATTTGTTTAGATCCTAAAGATCCTAATAAAGTATTAATAAGAGAACATTATTAGATACCTACGATAGACGTAATTGTATCGAAAATAAGTAATAAGAAATGTTTTTCAGTACTTGATCTATCAGATGGTTTCTATAATATTAAATTGAGCGAAGATTCTAATGACCTCTATTACTTTTAACAACTCCTATGGCTGTTATAAATTTCTAAGATTACCTTTTGGGGTATCAGTGGCTGCTGAAATATTTCAAAAGTACAGTGAAATGGCTTTTGGAGATATACCAGATGTAATAGTGTATTGCGATGATCTTTTGATTTGTGGTGACAATGAACAGGAACATGATGCAATAGTTTTTGAACGAGCTTTAGAACACAATGTAAAATTTAATAAGAATAAATTTCAATATAAGTTATATGAAGTGAAATATTTTGGTTACATTTTCTCAGCAAAAGGCATGGAAATAGACCCTGACCGGGTAAATGCCATATTAAAAATGAAAAGTCCCATTAATAAAAAACAATTACAATTTTTTCTTGGAATGGTAAGTTATTTAAGAAAATTTATTCCTAATATGGCTAATATTGCATCACCACTACATTTATTGTAAAAATAGAATGTAGATTGGATATGGACTGAAGTTCATGAAAAAGTTTATAATAATCTTAAGAAATTAATAACTGAAGCACCAATATTACAGAATTTTAATAGTAGTTTGCCTATTGTTGTACAATGTGATGCATCCAAGGATGGCATTGGTTGTTGCTTCTTACAAAATAATAAGCCAGTTTGTTTTGCATCTCATAGTTTAACACAGTTAGAGCGTAATTTTTCCCAGATTGAAAAAGAATTGTTAAGTGTGGTGTGGGCCACCAAAAAATTTCATTATTTCATTTATGGACATAAAATAACTATAATAAATGATCATAAACTATTAGAATGTTTATTAAAGAAACACTTACATGACATACCATCACCCAGATTGCAAAGGTTAAAACTTAAACTACTAAAATATAATATTGAATTTAAATATTTACAGGGTAGATTTTTGTACATAGCAGATTTACTATCACGTTCATACTTAGAAGGAAAAGAAGTTGATGAGTCATATATGTATGAGGTCATACATTGTGTGGGCCTCACCCAAAATTTAGAATGCACAGAAGAACAAAAATCACAATTAATTAATGAAAGTTCAAAGGATAGTGACTCAATAAAATTAATAGAATTTATTAAAAATGGTTGGCCCAGTCGTAATAGTATACCAGATTATTTACATGCTTATCATAAGATAAAAAATGATCTGTCGTATGATGATAATTTAGTATATTTTAAAGACAGGTTAACTGTACCAAAGAATCTAAGAATGACAATTATAAAGACATTACATGAAGGACACATAGGCATGTCAAAAATGAAACAATTAGCTCGTAAATTATATTATTGGCCTCACATAGATAGTCATATTGAAGAATTTGTTAAAAAGTGTTTCCCCTGTCAAACCTATCAAAACAATAATATTAAAGAACCATTACTTTCACATTCGGTTCCTAGTTTACCATTTTCAAAGATAGGTATTGACATAATGGAATTTAGGAGAAAAAGTTATTTAATAATAATTATATGATTACTACTCCAAATGGTTGGAGATAAAACTTTTAACAAGCAAAAATGCTAATGCAATTAATAGTAGTTTGTTAGAGTTGTTTAGTAACTTTTTGTGTTCCTAGTGAGATCGTTTCAGATCATGTACCATTTGATTCTCGAGAATGTAGACAATTTGCACAGGAATGGGGTTTCAAATATATTTACACCAGTCCTAGATATCCGCAATCGAATGGAATGGCTGAGAGAGGAGTTCAGATTGCTAAGAAAATTATGTATAAGTGTAATTAAGACAATACAAATTTTAGAGTTGCTTTATATATATAAGGTTTCACCGGTGGCTGGAACAAACTTTTCTCCTTGTGAATTGTTAATGAACAGGAATTTAAGAACAAAATTAATAACCACACATAATTATTTACAACCAAAGTTAAATTACAATGTAGAATATCAATTAAATAAACTAAAAGATAGAAATGTACAAAATTATAATAACACAAGTAGAATTAAAAAAGACTTTGCTGTTGGACAAAAAATTTGGTTTAAGAAAGATGTGAATAAGAATATGTGGTTAGAAGGTAAAATAGTTGGTATAAATGGAAATAGGTCTTATAATTTAAGAGATATTAACAATGTAAATTACACTCGAACCTCTTTCTACATAAGACCAGCTTAGGCTTTGTGTTTCACCAGCGGAGGTGCTGGTTGAATGTGCGGCTGTAGTTGTACTATAAGTTGTATTTTGATTATATATTTGTACTTAGTATTAAAACAGTATTAGTTAAACTTAAGATTAAACAATTGTTGAAAAGGGGATGAAGAACCTATTATAAAAATAAACCAGAACCTATTATAAAAGGGAATTTGGTAACTATTGTAAAAATTAAAATTTGTTTATTTTTTTTAAAAGGGGATGATGTATTGAAGGGAATGTTAATGTCAAATATGTCAACTTGACAGATGTGATTATGAAAGATGATGTCTATCTGTGGAGCGGGCTCTCTGCAATTAGCTGTCGAACATCTCACACGCACTTGTAACTAATATTAATTATTAAATAGATTACATTACAAAACATTGTAAAATATTACAACCAATAAATCCCTGAAGACCCCAACGTCATATTTTATTGAAGAAACCCAACAATAAAGATAGGGAGATATAAGTTAGTTTAGATAGATGGAGAGAGAGAGGTGCGAGCTTACATTTTCCTTCTCTCTTTGAAGAGCAGAGGGTTTGAAGTAATATAGGGCGCTGGTTGTAATCTTTTGGTTTATTCAGATAATATAAGGAGTACACGTTGGCTAAACGTTATTTTAGTTTTGAAACTACCAAAGATACCCTTTTACTGCTCTTCTAACTTAGTTGTTTGTTTTGCAATCGAAAGTTACCGGAAAGAAAGTGCCACTAAACATGATAATGCTTTTACCAATTGATATTATTTCGACCCTTCTATATACTTTACAGCAAATAGGTATTGAAAAGTGAGGGAATTATCAACCGACTTCCAAAAAAGGGGGAGGTTCTCAATTCGACTATATGATTTTATTTTATGTTGTGGACTAGGTGTACCGATTTTGATTTTTTTAACCCTTAACTGGTATGGGGGGTATCCCAGTGCAACATATTTCATAATAAAACTTTGCAGTTTTATAACCTACAATCCGGCGCATCTAGCTAATCTTATTACGTCGCGGGGTGTGGAACAGAGATACGTACACTGCTGGGGTCAAAAATCACCCCGACACCAAATATAGTTATTTACATGGACACTATAGTTAGAACGTTTTTTCTTATTTTTTCAGCAAATAACCATAGTCATGGCCGGTTTTTTGGATGACGATCAAATTGCTCATTTATTGGAAGACGAGGATCATGAAACTGATCCAGAAACTGTTCGTGAAACCACAACAGCAGCTGTTTGTGACAACGAACAAAGAAATCAGTGATTGCGAGGAACCAGAAGTAGCTAGCTGTTCTGAAGATAGTGTCTTTGAAACTGACTTGGAGTCCAGATCATCAAGTTCCAGCAGCGAGGAAGAGGAAAATAGGTAAAGAACATACTGCAAAAGCCATTACATGTACGAAATGCTAAGTATTTTGCAGTGTAAAATTTTCTCGCTTCGTAGTAATTTCGTTTATGTTGTCATTTTTTTATTATTTCATTGATCTCATAAAATGTGCCTAGATTTGTTAAAACGATTATATAAGAAAATAGTATTAAGAGTTATTTTTCCATAATTGTTAGATTTTTATAGAATTTAGGGCTACTAAACTAGACTCACAGCAGAACTTTCACTAGAGATCACGCTCCAGTTCATTTTATCGTTAAATTGGAGATTGAATAGAGTCCTCACTTTTATATTCTGTGTATATATCCAAACGATTATATTTGGAACACAAAGGTTGCTGGAAATGAAATTTCAGTCCGAAGTGTTTTTTTCTGAAATGATTGGGTAAAAAAATGCATTTGAAGTTTAAAAACGTGCGAAAAAAAGTGAAAAGTTTCGTACCAGAACGGCAAAAAAAACATATTTGTTTTAAGGGAGCCCCCTTAAATATAAAAATTATATGATGTTTTTTAGTAAGGTAAGGCCATCTAATTCTGTGGGGTTCAGAAATTGGCACCTAATTCCGTGGTATTTAGAAAAACAGCATTATAAACCAAATTACTAGTTATTTTTGACTGCTTTGGTGTATGTATATTTTAAAATAATCGGTTAGTTTGCCACTGTCACCTGAGTCGAACGCACGCTCCATACATTTCGGACCTTATGCTCTTAAGTACTACCATTTGCTAAATAGTGTTTTAAACGATATTTTTATACTACAAGAGATTTGGTTTTGGGTAAAATATTGAAAGGTTAATACGTTATATCGAGTACACTTAACATTTGAGTATTCTATTAACAAATTGAGGAGAAAATAAGTGTTAAAATTACCGCGGCATTAGGTGCCAAATATTTTAGTGGGTTCCTAATTACCGCTGTATATCACGGAATTACAATTTTATAGAGCTTATCTTTTTTGAAAATTTTAAATCAAATCAAATCAAATACACTTTATTGTACACAACATAGAACATACAAAAAGGTGATTTTATTTAAGAAGAGTACAAATGGCGGTCTTATCGCTTAAAGCGATCTCTTCCAGACAACCTTTGGATGGATAGCGAGTTTAAGAAATTAAAAGGGTAGTGTACAACTATCACTCTAAGGAGAAATAAGAATAAAGCGTAGTAAACAGTACCAAAAAAATTTAGTGGTAGATTTTTTATTACAAACTTCATATTTCAGTTCTGATAACTTAAATAACCAACAAATACAAATAACTAATTCCGTGGCATACTTTGGAGTCGCATTTACTAATTATAGCCGGTCAAACAATGTATACTTAGGTACTTTCTTATTTTTTTGTATGGAAGAACTAAGTACAGAAAACGAGATTTTTGATGTGTTCTAATATTTTCCTGAGTATATTATATATATTATGTCAAAGATATCGAATTTAAACGTTACCTTCCATGATGACAACACATAAATCTTTTATTTTTTATACCTCGGAATTAGAAAACTTGATTTTGTATCATAAAACCTAATTCCGTGGTATTTACAACGGTAATTAGGTTACATGAGGCCCAATTCCGTGGTATTGACACCTGTTATATACAGTCTGTTCATTATTTTACTCGACGTGTTAGTATTATTAGGAAATTGTAAAGATATTACTATCACCAGCGGCGGCTAGTGGGTATTTAAAACGGTAGCTTACCTAAGTATAGACTTGGATAAGCTACAGTTACGGGTTTTTTTATGAACACCCATAAAATATTGTCACGAGACGCCTCTGACGACCACCACCGCACAGAAATGCCACCAGTTCTTTCAACACTTTCCAAAAAAAGATAATATGTATGTACTAGGAATATGTTTCAACTAGTGTCTTTTATGAATGTTTTTTTTATTTGTTTATTCCATACATTCATACATACATAGTTACTCTTTCACGTAAAAACTACTAGATGGATTTTAATGAAACTTTACAATAATATAGCTTTACAATAACTAACTTTACAATAATATATGTAATATCAGAATAATAGATAGTTTTGACACGTATTTCCTGCCACACACACGTCACTCATAAGTGTCAAACCAAACCACACTGTCAGTTATTCAAAAAATCAATCATAGAATCAATTTCATTTATTCAGTTATGGCACATAAAGAGCACGTATGAATGTCAAAATTTTACAATTTTGTCAAGTAATATTATTAAAATACTAAATTAAGTAAGTACATAAATAACCATTAGAAAATTATTCTTTCGCTGGTTCGGTAAGTTGGTTCTCCTGAGAAGAGACCAGCAAGAAACTCAGGTAGACTATCCATTTTCTTTTTTAATATTCTTTAAAATATTGGATAGAAACAGGCGTTACTTGGCGAAAATCCATGACAAAGCAATGGTAAGTAAAATGTTTTAAAAAACTTTTTTAAATTGTAATAGCATTGTTTTCCGCAGAATTAAAAAAAAGACAACAAAACGTCGACAATTGTTTCGCCTCTAAACGTGGCATTATCAAGACTGTCTCAGAGAGAACAGCAAAAATTGTAGTTAGAACATATTTGCTTATAAGTAAGCGTGTGCAAATATAATTAGCGCAATGTAGGATTTTTCACAATAACTAACGTGGGTAGAAACCGCAGATCATGCTAACCAAGTTCAAAAATAGGTATTCACCAATACAAGACTTTATCTTCTTAATTTTTAATAAGTTGTGTAGAAATGCCAAATGACACATACAAACCAACAACCAACTAATGTGTCTGTCTGTTCACAAACAGATTAAGTAAGGGAGATGTGTGAAAATCTATTTGTTCATTGAGTAAGGTGTCCGCATCTCTTCTAACTATTTCTAGCCTTTCCCAAACACTCAGCTTGAACCCTTTCACACATAAGCGTAAAACTCTAAAGGTGTTACTATTGTTCAAGGAATGACCGGTGTCGAGGAGGTGCTTCGCGAAGAGACACTTCTCAGGACAACCGTTGCGGAACGCCGCCATATGCTCCTTGTATCTGATCTCAAAGGACCTGCCAGTCTGCCCCACATACTGCATATCACAACCATCGCAACTCAACAAATAAACTGCGTGAAACCGACACCGAATCATTACCATTACATAGCTCCCTCAAGGTGTTCTGAGTTCTAAAAGCAACGAATATCCTACTTTCCCTCATGATCTTAGCTATACTCAACGAGACAGGACCCACGAACGGCAAACAGGCCGTGTACTTCCTAGGTGGATCTTGAGTTGGATGTAATAAATGAAAACTAGCCTTTCTGCGTTTTTTATTTAATAATGAGTGGAACATTCCTACGTCATAGCCATTACTTTGTGCTATGTAGCAAATGGTGGACAATTCCTCACTTCAAAATCATGAATCATGAATACCGTTCCTTCTAGTAATTGAAAGGTCTAGGAAATTGAGAGTGGAATCTGCCTCCACCTCTAGCGAAAAATCAATTCTAGGGTGTACTGAGTTCAACCTGGTGACGAGGACACCGAGCTGACGCTTTGTTCCCGTCCAACAGATAATAATATCATCCACATATCTAAAGTAGTACAAGACATTAACGTTCCCGACTATGTGTTTAGTCTCGAATGCATCCATAAATATTTCCGCTATCAAAGGACTGAGTGGTGATCCCATAGCCAAACCATTCCTCTGTAGATAAAAATTATCGTTGAACTGAAAGTAATTCTGAATCATACACAATCTTGTTAGGTTATAAATTTCATCTATTTTATTAAAATTGATCCTTTTTATAAAATAAAATAACGTTTATTATCTTTGAAATTTTCAGAAAATTATTTAGATTCGTCAGAAGTTGGTGTGACTCTACCGAGGGTTCCAAAATGCAACGAGACTGAGAAGAGCCCTCAAGAAACTCAGCTCGGCTTTTTTCAAAATATTTCATCTTAAATCTAATACAGAGTTATTTAGAAAGGAGCAATTCGTTACGTTGTTACAACCAGGCCGCCTTGTCATCTAAGAAATCATTAATACTATAATAAGCTTTATGGCACAATTTACTTTTTATTAGTTTTTTAAATTTATTGACAGATAAATTTGCTATTTCGGTTGGCAATGTATTGTACATTCGAATAAAGTTCCCCGCAAAAGAATTACTCACTTTATGAAGCCTAAATTTAGGAACAGCCAGTTTATCCTTATTTCTTAAGTTTAGATTATGATTATCACTATTTTTCACAAATTTACTTTTGTTCTTGTGGGTATACAATAAAATTTCATAAATATATATTATTATATTATTATTGTTAATTTGTGTTTCAAAATGTCTAAAACTTCGTTGTACGGTACATTAGTGAACAAAATTTTCACGTCCAAAGACACGAGTTGAGCATTGGACGGTAACTTAATATTTTTAATCTTATTTATGAGGTCAGTACTATTTTTTATAGAAAATTTTGGGTTAAAATCTAATTCTTCTTTAATGATTGTGTTCAAATACTTCGACAAATTGTATGCTGGAGCGCCCCTGTATGCGACAACAGGTCTAATTGGGCACCCTTCCTTGTGTATTTTTGGAAGGCCATAAAACAACGGACAACTGGGATTCATGTTTATCAAAGTTTTATGCAACGAAGAGTATATGTTCTCAGGGAATAAATAAGTCGTGGATTTCAAAGCAAGCTTTAGTTCTGCCTGGAACTTAGCTGTAGGATTGAAGGTTAAGTGTTGAAAATCATCAGATGAAATGATGTCATTGACCCTTGCTATGTAATCCTCCCTCGGGATAAAAACCACGGTGTTACCCTTATCAGCCTTACTCAGAACCACATCCCCATCCCTAAGTTTATTGCGAATCGACCTTTGTACAGTCAATTCGGAGTTAAAACAGAATCGATTTTTTGTGCAACCAATGCCTTTAACATTATGTCACCCTTATTTCTAATGATTGCCACCTCCGCATCTACTGCCAAAGGTTCTAAAGATTGTTTATTGTTAAATGAATTATGTATGGAATATTTTAAACCCTTATTTAAAAGGGACACCTCACTGTTGCTGAGATGAATATCAGAAAGGTTCCTGATTCTGGGGTAAAATGTATGATTAGAAAACACCTGCTCCCTTCGGTCAAGAAACTCGCCTCTACCCACCCTTAGATTAAATAATTTTTTTGATTGAATTAAAAAATTTTTATGTATAAATTTTGAAGCTAAATCTCGTGCCTTTTCATCCAACAAATCAAATTCTACTCTGTGTAAACGGAATGACAACTCAGAGTGTAGAACCTTTAAATGCCACTTCAAATTGTCTCTCACTCTAAACAAACTCCTTATTTCCGAGTTCAACCACACTGTTTTTGCTTTTAAAATAGAATTCCTAGCCGACACTGAGCTATTGTTTGTTTTTAGGCAGATGTACCTCGGAAACACACCAAAACGCTTACACTCTTGATTGAACCAAAGATTTTGACTTGCTGTTCTGTGGAGCTTGATCAACTTTATGTATAGTTTAGCCTGGATAGTGATGCTCACTGATCTCAAATATTGGATAGAAACAGGCGTTACTTGGCGAAAATCCATGACAAAGCAATGGTAAGTAAAATGTTTTAAGAAAAGCTTTTTAAATTTATAATAGCATTAATTTTTCGTAGAATTAAAAAGACAACAAAACGTCGACAATTGTTTCGCCTCTAAACGAGGCATTATCAAGACTGTCTCAAAGAGAACAGCAAAATCCGTGGTTAGAACGTGTTTGCTTATAAGTAAACGTGTGAAAATTTCAATATCGCGATGTAGGATTCTTTACACTAACTAACGTGGGTAGAAACTACAGATCATTCTATCTAAGTTCCAAAAATAGGTATTCACCAATACAAGACCTTATCTGTTTGATTTACTTCATGTCTACTGATAAGTTGCGTAGAAAAGCCAAATGACACACACAAACCAACAACAATTAATGTGTCTGTCTGTTCGTAAACAGATTAAGTAACGAAGTTTTAGACATTTTGAAACACAAATTAACAATAAAAAGGATCAATTTTAATAAAATTGATGAAATTTATAACCTAACAAAATTGTGTATGATTCAGAATTACTTTCAGTTCAACGATAATTTTTATCTACAGAGGAATGGTTTGGCTATGGGATCACCACTCAGTCCTTTGATAGCGGAAATATTTATGGATGCATTCGAGACTAAACACATAGTCGGGAACGTTCATGTCTTGTACTACTTTAGATATGTGGATGATATTATTATCTGTTGGACGGGAACAAAGCGTCAGCTCGGTGTCCTCGTCTCCAGGTTGAACTCAGTACACCCTAGAATTGATTTTTCGCTAGAGGTGGAGGCAGATTCCACTCTCAATTTCCTAGACCTTTCAATTACTAGAAGGAACGGTATTCATGATTTTCGTATCTATAGGAAACCAACAGTTACAGACACAGTTATTCCGTACTCATCCAATCACCCATGGCAACATAAAATGGCAGCTTTCCACAGCTTACTGAGCAGGTTACTAGCGGTACCGATGAGCCCACAGGCATTTAGTGAGGAATTGTCCACCATTTGCTACATAGCACAAAGTAATGGCTATGACGTAGGAATGGTCCACTCATTATTAAATAAAAAACGCAGAAAGGCTAGTTTTCATTTATTACATCCAACTCAAGATCCACCTAGGAAGTACACGGCCTGTTTGCCGTTCGTGGGTCCTGTCTCGTTGAGTATAGCTAAGATCATGAGGGAAAGTAGGATATTCGTTGCTTTTAGAACTCAGAACACCTTGAGGGAGCTATGTAATGGTAAGGATTCGGTGTCGGTCTCACGCAGATCAGGTGTCTATTTGTTGAGTTGTGATGAATGTGGTTTGAAGTATGTGGGACAGACTGGCAGGTCCTTCGAGATTAGATATAAGGAGCACAGAGCGGCGTCCCGTAATGGTTGTCCTGAGAAATCCCTCTTCGCGAAGCATCTTCTCGACACTGGTCATTCCTTGAACAATAATAACACCTTTAAAGTCCTACGTTTATGTGAGAAAGGGTTCAAGTTGAGTGTTTGGGAAAGGCTAGAAATAGTTAGAAGAGACGCGGACACCTTACTCAATGAACAAATAGATTTTCATACATCTCCCTTACTTAATCTGTTTACGAACAGACAGACACATTAATTGTTGTTGGCTTGTGTGTGTCATTTGGCTTTTCTACGCAACTTATCAGTAGACATGAAGTAAATCAAACAGATAAGGTCTTGTATTGGTGAATACCTATTTTTGGAACTTAGATAGAATGATCTGTAGTTTCTACCCACGTTAGTTATTGTAAAGAATCCTACATCGCGATATTGAAATTTGCACACGTTTACTTATAAGCAAACACGTTCTAACCACGGATTTTGCTGTTCTCTTTGAGACAGTCTTGATAATGCCTCGTTTAGAGGCGAAACAATTGTCGACGTTTTGTTGTCTTTTTAATTCTGCGAAAAATTAATGCTATTATAAATTTAAAAAGTTTTTCTTAAAACATTTTACTTACCATTGCTTTTTTAGAAATTTTTAACCTAACAAGATTGTCTGTCGTCGTTGTGACCATAGATAAGTTATATAATTCTTTGTGTAACGTTGAGTGTAAAGTTGTAACAATAAAAAAATATTTTCTTTCTTTCTTCTTTATAGGCTACTTTCTATCCCGGGAATGTGTTCCCGCGGGAATTGGGAAATGAAAAACTATTCTATATATTAGACGCACGCGGGCGGAGCCGCGAGCGTCCGCTTGTTATAATATAAACCTACCTCAGATTGACTGGTTTAACCCGAGAAGCAGTGACACAGTAACTGATCATTTATTTAATTTTATAGCTGTCTGTAATGGTCGCCAATTCAATATGTTTAAAAATAGTATGGGCCGCATTTTAGATCTTTTCATATCCAACATCGATTGCCTAACTAAGGAGTGTGCGGCGATAATACCCCCAGATAAACTACACCCCACATTCCTTGTTCTTACAATGATAGACATCAATATTAAACCTTTAGCGCACCAAATGAAGAATAAGTTTAATTTCCTCAAAGCGGACTATGCTGCAATTAACACTAGACTCTCCGACCTGGACTGGTACCAGTCACTTAGTAGTCTTCCATCTGAACACTGTGTGGGCACTTTCTACGATATTCTTTATGGTATAATTAAATCGCATGTTCCACTTATTCAAGCTAAAGTTTCACGATTCCCTGTCTGCTTTACATCAGCATTAATTCGCATTTTTAAACAAAAAGAACGAGCTTGGGTGAAATGGAAGAAATACGGCAATGCCAGTGATTACGAGGAATTTTCTGTTCATCGTCTTAGATTCAAAACTGCTTCAGATAAACAATTTAAATTATATATTAACTCAGTCGAGGACAGCATTTCTTGCAATGTGAAGCACTTTTGGACTTACATATCGAAGCGTAAGGGAAAGGCGGACATTCCTGCAAACATGTATCTCGCTACAACTCATTCCAACGAGCCCATAGACATATGCAATATGATTTCATTTTTTTTTAATTCAGTCTATGAACCCTCTTCGCTTATTCCGGAGCAATGGCAGCCTCCTAATTCTTACGCTCCTGACTCTTCATGCATTTCTGACTTACATATTACCGAGGATAACATAGAATCAGCACTCTGCAAATTGGACCTAAACAAAGGTCCTGGTCCAGATGATATACCTCCTATTTTCTTGAAAAATACTGCTAAATATATATGCCTACCCCTCCACATCATCTTCAACAAATGCTTAAAGGAAGGAGTATTTCCGGATGTCTGGAAACAAGCATTTATTATTCCTGTATTCAAAAGTGGCGATAAGAGTAATATTGAGAATTACCGTCCCATTTCCATACTGTCTACCTTGTCTAAGCTGTTTGAGAGATTAGTGCACAGTTGTCTATATCCTTATTTTCATCATATTATTGCTCCTGAACAACATGGATTTATTAAGCATAGATCTACGACCTCTAACATGATGTTGTTCTGCAACTTCTTATTTGAGAAGATGGACGATAGAGTGCAGGTTGATGCTGTGTACACTGACTTTCGGAAGGCTTTCGATAAGGTGGACCACAAAATACTTTTGGACAAAATCGCTTTTAACGGTATCCGAGGCAATCTTCTTCGTTGGTTCATGGCATACATCTCTAACAGAACTCAGCAAGTAGTCATTAATGGATTTGAATCTAAGTATGTCACGGTGTCCTCAGGAGTTCCACATGGATCTATACTCGGTCCGTTGCTATTTATTATATTTATGATATAAGACACTGCTTTGTTCACTCAAAATTCCTCATGTATGCTGATGATATTAAAATTTATTTGCCATGTAGAAAGACACAAGATCGCATACTGTTGCAAGAGGACTTGGACCGGCTTTCCAATTACTGTTCTGAAAATAAAATTCAGCTCAACCTATCTAAATGCAGTGCTATTTCCTTTACCAAAAACAGAAATATAATAAATTTTAATTACTCTCTTCTTGGCACTGTACTGGGGAAGGTGGATTCAATTCGTGATCTTGGCGTCTTATTAGATTGTAAGCTTCACCTAGATTTGCATATCGACTGTATAATTGGTAAGGTATACAGAATGTACGGTTTTGTGATGAGATCAACGCTTGACTTCAAGAGACCCTCCACTTTCATGTTGCTATACAACACCCTTATTCGCTCTCAACTTGAGTATGCAGTGCAGGTCTGGAGTCCCTTTTACGACAAGTACACTATCAGACTGGAAATGGTCCAAAAGAAGTTTTTGCGAGCCATGAGTATAGATGTCGTCAACCAAGGTTATCATACACAGAACTCCTGCAAAGGTATAACCTGTTAAGTTTGGAGTCTAGGCGTGTACATTTGATGGCTGCGACGTTGCACGGCCTTTGTAATAATAGGTTTGACTGTCCGGATTTAACCAACCAAATTTCTTATATTGTACCTAGAACGGTTTATCGCGGGGTGCGTACTGGTCGACTGTTTCATACCGTAAGGTGTAAAACAAACGCAGGCCTGCGCGCGCCTGTGCGACGAATTTTGGAAGCGTATAACACACATTTCATTGAAATCGACATTTTCTCCGTTTCGCTGTTTAGCTTTAAAAGACTAACACGCGATATTTTGACAAATAATTAGATTCACAAAATTACACTTATAAGATACATCACATTTATACTTTTGTTCTTGTTTCTTGCACTTACCTATGTATAATTCTCACTCACAATTGTTTTTTTTTCTGCCACATCCGTGGACATTGGTGTGGATTATACGTTTACCCAAGTGTTTAACATTGTACTAAGATATGTTAAGTCATAACGTGTAACTGTTAAATGTCCAAATAAAGAAAAAAATATATAAAAAAATAAAAAACCAAAGAATACCGATTATTACTTTGTTAATTATATTTTATATCTGTTTTATAATAATATTATGTTCTATATATTGTTAATACAAATAAATATGCTTGCCAATTGTGATTCTATTTTGTTAGACGTAAATGATAGAGACTGATTTGAAATACAAAGCTAAAATAAATACATTTCATTTTTTGAACACCATGTATTATTCTCTCTACGTCATTTCGTTTATAATATTTACACACGGAATTAAAATCCAAATACCACGGAATTAGAATTTTTACCACGGAATTAGGAGCTTCTGACTTTTATGATTTTTTTATTAATTTAACAGTTTTAATGAACTTTTAGAGTCAAATTGATGGTATTTTTCAAAAATAAGATAGATTACACTTCTAATAAAAATAGCCTTATGTAGAAAAAGGCACAATGAATACTTAATTTTTGAGGTTCTTTTGAGATTTGGTGAAAATACCACGGAATTAGATGCCCTTACCTTATTTGTTGTTATAGAGGCAACAGAAATACATCATCTGTGAAAATTCCATTTTTCTAACTACCGCGGTTTATGAAATACAGCCCAAGACCGACAGACGAAAAGCGAAGTCTCTTTAATAGGGTCCCCGTTCTACCCTAAAAATTAAGATTGACATAATTCTTTCAATTAACTTTGTTGAATGAATGTTATTTCAGACGAGCTGCTTCAGCTAGCTTTAATTATAAAGAAAGCTCTTAATGGAGAATTTTATTTAATTGTCTCTTTATTTATCTTTGTAAGTGCCTACCAACGATTTCTGATTATTTTGCATAATTATATATGTGTGGTATTTCATGATTTCTAATTATGTTTATTGAGTAAACTTTTAGAAAATTTCTTATTAAGCTGGTATAAGTAGGAACTGGTAGGAATTTGGACGTAAATGACTTCAGTCGAAAACCTAATAAGATAACTAACATTTTTTGACATTTCTTCCAATTCATTAATTATCGACAAACTCTTCCAAGCGCTATGCTAAGGAGGCATTGATAATATAGTATACAAGCATGTTTAAACTTGTACTTACCAAGCAAGGTCCTTGGTTGAAGAGTCACGCATCCAGTGTGAATATATTCAATAAGTTGGCGAAACACGTCAGGTTCAAATTCTTCAATTATCAAGGTTTGATGCTGTTGCGAAGAAGGCTGTC
Source organism: Nudaria mundana (assembly GCA_963556515.1). NCBI lineage: Eukaryota > Metazoa > Arthropoda > Insecta > Lepidoptera > Erebidae > Nudaria > Nudaria mundana. The sequence continues at coordinate 15,909,657 of OY748296.1, forward strand.
ACAAATAACAACTAGGTCAGCATTGATGTGATATAAATTACATATTTTTTTAGTAAAAATTTTGATGAAATAGGTACCATCATGTTTAATACATCGTCTCGGTTGTTATTAGAAAAATAATACTTATAACGTATTAATAGAGAAAAATTGTGCTTTTAATGTTCATAATAATTATGTGCTTGGTAATATACCAAAAATGTAAAGTGTCTTATTTATAGTCAAATAAATTTTCTTTGGCATAAATATGCACTCAAAGTAAACACGCTCGTTGTTAATGGCTAATACATATAATAAAATGAAAACAAAACGACATCAAGTAGTAAATAATGAATTCACCGATAGATTTAATTATGTAAAGTCGCACATGCGTCACAAATCTACAATGAAGTGTCAAATAATATATAAAATTTAAAGTTAAACCATTAATTGACTCACCTGTTATGAAAATAATAGGCGAGTCAAAAATCTATAAAACATGCAACACAAACTTTGAATAGACGGCCAAGATAATAAAATTTTATCAGAACGTACTTAATCGATCACGAACTGCAGCCTATCTACAATTAAAAAGTGATTTGTACAATATAAACACCGATTACTCAATACGATAAACAGTGAATTCCCTAAAACACCGTTAATTTTGCCTTTACCTCTTGTATTGGTGCCAATTGCTGCGCGAAAGTTGATCTCTGCAGTGAAGATAATAAGTCAAAATTTAATGTTAACAAACTACCACTAAGAATTTAGAAGCAATCTCTGTAATCCAAGAGGATTTTAAAGAAAAGGGGTTTTTCCGTATATTACTTTCACCATATAGTACTATATATAGTAGTCCTATAAATGGAGCGAGTTCTTTTAAAAGATTCGTAGAAATCTGTCGTGTTGGAAAATGTGGGTTTTTACTTTACGTTTTCTGTTTCTTTGTCAGATAATTGTTTGTGAAAGCAGTTTATTTTTTTTCGTAAAACTTTGATCTCTGCTTTTTCTAATTATTTTTTAGTAAACTATTAACCCACAGACTTTGTTAGATTCATAACTATTTTATTAAGTTATAGTACAACATCTAAGTAACAATAGGAATTTCAATTCATTAGTCATGATTTCATTTCAAAGGTCCTAAAAATGGGATTTACAACAAAACATTCTATGGTTTGTGCTAAAGGTAATATATTATTTATAATATTTACTCTAATGTAATATACCTGTTGTGCAGCGTTTTGAAGATTGAGAAGAGGCTCAGATGACCTTTTGAGGAATAATCGTAACTTGTTCTCCTTGGGAGCAGGCTCTTTCTTCCGTTGAGGACTTGGAGCTTGGTATAGCATTTTTTGAAAGACCCTGTTGATGAAAATTACTTATAAATTTTCCTTTTAGTCTTTTTTTTAATCTCTCATTTAAGTACATACCTAGCTGTAGCAAAGATCAAACGGCCTTTCAGACTGAGTACAGACTCTCATCAACTCATTAAACACTACAATCAGCTAAATGCCAGCAATGAACTGAATTAAAAAAATTGTAACTAGAAAAGATATTGATCCAATGAATTAAAGTGCTTCGTCGAGTAACATTTACGGTTCGAAAACACGACCAATATTTATGATACGAATACAGTTAATTACACAGCATTTTGAGAATTCCGTAAAAACAAGGCAGTTGGCAGCTGTTAAGTAATTTCTGTGAAATCAATGGTTGCAAACTCAAATAAAGTATTAAAAATTAGGTTATAAAAATTGGTCATGTACTAACATACTCTTCATTCACCGAGCCTTTTCCAACTCAGTTGGGGTCGGCTTTCTAGTCTAACTGCGATTCGGCTGAACTTAGATATTTTCCGTGAAGTGAGTGCCATCTGAACTCTACAACCCATGGGCGATATCGCAGTTCTGCAGTTAGACCGGTCGGATTTTTGATTTAGGGCTCCAACTTTCTCTAACGATAGATGTTCGTATGACAATCGGGACCGAGGGCTTAACGTGCTCTCCGAGGCACGGAGGGTCTCAGTGTCTTAAGAAATGGTCACCCATCCTAAGACCGGCCTTACTAGAAGTTGCTTATCCTTTGCAATGTGTCAACATTGTCAGTTACCACTAGACCACGAGCCCCTCAACTAACATAACATACTATTGTCAAAATTATAAATGTATATGTACAGTACCAAATTATATTGTCTAACCTGCTGCGAGCTGCAAGTACTGCTTTAACAGCACACACCGGCTCCCTGGTGTCGCCAACCAGGAAGGTGACGTCACAAAGTTCGGGCATTGATGCAAGGAACTTCATATCATCTGCAAGCCCTGATTTGTTTTCGAACGTGCTGAGGTCTGGCTCGGCCTCCATTGCAGCTAACGCCCCGCTTCGCATTGACGACTGTGTAACAAAAAAATATTGAGCTGTAATTTTTTTAAATCCAAACGTGTGTCTGATTTCCAATTTTTGATTTCCGTTGGTCCGAAACGATTGCCTTTTATCAACATTTCAACATATTTTTTTGAAAAGTTGAATTTTTTTTTATATTACAATATAGCTGCTACTTTTTATTACATTCATTCGGCCATTTCGGACATAAACCAAATAAATGTGTGCCCGGTGACGGCAATGTTGGATTTGCCATACTCTCCGAAGAGACCAGAATCACATGCGATGCAAGCTCTCGACTGGACAGGCCTGGATTCCGGCGCCGGACCGGACTGCCGATGTGGATGCCGAGGCGGAGTGGTTCGAATCTGTGATGCGGCGATGCATAGGGTTACACCCAGACCGGCCAGGAAGCAGGTGTACTGGTGGTCGCCGGAGATTGCAGAGCTACGCGCAGCATGCATCTCCGCCCGCCGCCGGTACACCAGGTTTCGCCGGAGGCGTCGCCGCCCAGACGACGCGGCAGCCCGAGAGGCGGAGCTTTTTCAGGCATACAGGGAGGCTAAAGGTAATCTCCAGGAGACGATAAAGCGGGCCAAGACGGCGGCCCGCGAGGAGCTCCTGGAGACCCTGCAGCAGAACCCATGGGGGCGCCCGTACCTACAGGTCAGGGAGAAACTCCGACCTAGGGCGCCCCCACTGACCCAGAGTCTCCAGCCGCAGCAGCTGGAGCGGGTCATGGGCTCCCTGTTTCCGACGAGCGCGGAGGAGCACGTCCCTCCGCGCATGGCTCCGTCTCTGCCCGACGCGGATAGCACCAGCGAAGACGACGTTCCCGAAGTCAGGGTGGGGGAGCTAGGTGCGGCAGTACTCCGGCTTAAACGCCGGAAAATCACTGCCCCCGGACCCGACGGCATTCCTGGCCGTGCATGGGTCCTGGCCCTCGAAGAACTCGGGCCTCGACTAATGGAGCTCTTTAGCGCATGCCTCGAATGGGGCCAGTTTCCCAAGGTGTGGAGGACGGGGAAACTGGTCCTGATCCATAAGGCGGGGCGGCCGGTGGACTCACCGTCCGGATACCGGCCGATCGTGTTGCTCGACGAGGTGTGTAAGCTCTTTGAGCGAATTATCGCGGAACGCCTCGTCGAGCATCTCACGAGTGTGGGGCCAGACCTGGCGGATAACCAGTTCGGTTTCCGTCGGGGACGCTCCACCGTGAGCGCGATCATGCGCGTGAAGAGCCTGACGGAGGAAGCAGTCTCGCAGGGCAAGGTGGTGGTGGCGGTGTCTCTTGACATCGCCAACGCGTTCAACACCTTGCCATGGAGCTGCGTTAGGGAGGCGCTCGTGTATCACGAAACGCCTCTCTACCTCCGTCGTATTGTCGGGGTCTATCTCTCGGAGAGGGCCATAGCTTTCCCCAGCTGGCTCGGGCCAGCTCGGCAAGATGTGTCGTGCGGTGTTCCGCAGGGGTCGGTCCTGGGGCCGCTTCTGTGGAACATCGGCTACGACTGGGTGCTGCGGGGTGCGTTGCCTAGGGGCGTCGGCGTAAAGTGCTACGCCGACGATACCCTCGTCACGGCGCGGGGTGCAACGTACCAGGAGGCAGCACTCAAGGTCACGACGGGTGTTGCTCATGTCGTGGGTCGGATACGGCAGCTGGGACTGGAGGTGGCCTTGCACAAGTCCGAGGTTCTGTGTTTTCACAGACCTCGGAACGGTCCACCCGAAGATTCCAGCATAAATGTGGGAGGCGTTAGCATCGGCATCAAGCCCTCGATGAAGTACCTAGGGATCGTACTTGATAGCCGATGGAACTTCGGACCACATTTCCGAAGTTTGGTCCCCAAGGTGACGCAGGCATCGGTCGCGCTTTCGCAACTGATGCCCAACCTAAAGGGACCCAACGCCTCCTGCAGGAGACTGTACCTGGGGATCGTGCGGAGTATGGCCCTATACGGGGCTCCCGTATGGGCGGATAGGTTGGCGGTCAAGGGGAACGTGACTCTGTTAAACAGACCACTTCGAACCTTGGCCGTCAGAACCATACGGGGGTACCGCACGATCTCCGGAGAGGCTGCATGTCTCCTAGCCGGGACCCCTCCATTGGACCTGGAAGCGAGAGCCCTTGCGTCATTGTTCCAATGGCGCAAGGAGGCGCTGGAGCGGTACCACAGGCCTGCGTCTCGAGAAATCGAGGACCAGCGGTCCCAACTCTGCCAGGATCTCATGGAGTCATGGAGGGTGCGACTTGAGCAACCCAAGGGGGGTGCCACCATCATCGCGGCGGTGAGACCGATCATGGACGATTGGCTGCAGAGGCAGCATGGTGACCTCACGTACCGTGCGACGCAGATCGTTGCCGGGCATGGATGCTTCGGTAGTTATCTGTTTCGCATGCATCGTGAGGTCACACCCCGGTGTCAACACTGCGAGGTTTCCGAAGACGACACCGCACTCCACACGTTGGTGGAGTGCTCAGCGTGGGCGAGTCAGCGCCGGGACCTCGTAGTGGGTCTGGGCGTGGATACCCTCTCGCTGGGGACCATGCTCCCAGCCATGGTATCCAGCGGGAGTAGGTGGAACGCAGCCGTGTCCTTCTGCGAGCAAGTCATGCTCGCGAAGGAGGCGGCCGGGAGGGAGAGGGAGCGTACCCTCCCCGCCGAATTCCGTAGTCGGCGGCCAGGCCACCCCAGGCTACGCGACTACGCCCAAGACTATCGTCCTCCATGATCGGGGCCTGAGGACGGTGGGATCGCCACCCACCGTCCTTACAGAAGCAGGCTAGAAGGGTTGCGTGCTGCGGGTCCTTTGCCCCATAGCACGCAACCAGATTCACTCACTGACGCGGGATAGAACCCGACCCCAATGACGCGGGATTCTCGTCCCGACCAAACACCCGCAGAGACCACAGAGGTGGTCAAAGTCCGCCGGGCGCCACTGGACATACCCTCTGCTAGTAACCAGAGACGCCGGGCAACGGACGTTAGAGCGGCCGCGGCATTGGGCCGCGGAATTAAAAAAAAAAAAAAAAGCTCTCGACTGGAACCCCCAAGGAAAGTGCATGTATGTGTGTGTGTGTCTGATTTCAGTAAAAATCATCAAATTGTAAATGTTAGAACATACAAAAAAAGTGTTGTAGCAGTTTCGTAAATTATTATTTTTTTTGATGTTATAAGTACCTAACTGAATCCCAAACTCAACTTTTCCGAGCAAAACGCACAAACACTTCACAAAAAAAATATTATATTTTCGTAGTATTATTTTCGTTCGTAATTTTCTTATATCTTTCAGTGTAATACTGTTTTACATAATTCAATGAATACCAGCTAAACCATTTTTTTTTAATATTATACTTAAGTACTACATAGTCTTTATAAGTTATTCACATCAGGAATGAAACAACAAAATGTAGTTATTATAAAACTACATCTAAACTCATCACACATAAGCAACTCAAACCGTTAGATAATTTTAAATGATTTCGGTAGTTAACAAACTGCCAAAGACAATAAGTAATTATCAATAAATAACAGACGGTTTGCTGAAGCGTTAATCGTATTCTAGACTTTATCCAATTAATACTGAATGTGAAACTTAAGCTCTTAAAACTTTGAAGTGATGTAATGTTGACATCATTTAAATTAAAGTTTATAGCTTTAAAGAAAGTCAAATGTAGAAATAAAAATAACAAAAATTAGAATTAATTTCAAATAAAATATTAAATCCCAATCTAATTGTAGGAAAGTATCAGAAAAAAAATCAAAAGTCTTACAGAGACATTGTTTTGCAATTACGCTTCAACTGACTATTCTGAAACAGGATCTTTAGTTATCTAATTCATATTAGATAACTAAAAATATGGTGGAACTAATATTATTTTAAGTAACCTCTCTGTAAGTAACGAGTATAAATTGAAATTGGTACAACTACTAACAAAATAAATTAATAAAATTCCTGATTGAAAAATTAATCTGTTTTTAATTTCCCCACTACCATATAATCCTTAATTACAAATAACTATTTGTCTTTGATTACCAGAATATCATAGTTTATTGGATTTAGGGACCCTTTAATACTCGAACGACTTTGTCCTTCGTCTTTGTGAGAATCTAACGTGTTGAATCATTTATCTCATAAATCATATCCCTTAAAGCCTTTGAAGTTGTATTAGTAAGTACAACTACAGAGATAACCACTATAAATACGTATTTCAAAGTAAACAATATCTAGCCATTAAAAATACATCTATGAATAATTTTTGAAAAACACAACTTTTCTGTTTTTACAGTATTATCGTAGTATAAAACGAGGTCGCTTCCGTTCCCTATGTACTCGTATGCTTAAATCTTTAAAACTACTCAACGGATTTTGATGCGATTTTCACCAATGGACATAGTGGTTCTTGAGGAAGGTTTTTGTGTATATAATGTGTCAAGAGGGTGAAGCTGTGGGTTAGTAATAACATAGGATACAACACAGCTGCTACCGTCCCTATGTATGCTTAGATTTTATTTTAGGTTTCTGTATATAATTTGTTTCGTTTGCGTTTGCTAGTCTAAATAAAAAGAGATTGCAAATCAAAAAGATCTTACATTGCACTCAAACGAGCGCCCTCCGGTTCACTTTCTGAAAAAATGCTTTGACTTCGCTTCAAGCCTGGAAATGGATCGCAATTTCCGAACTACATGAATAGTATTTCTGTAGTTGCACGGGACTGTTAGAATGAAATATTCTAATGAGATGCAAAAGCTCTTGAGTCCGTTTTGAGCTTTACATTAGATTGGTAAAGTTAATATTAGATAAAAGAAAAAAAAAACACGTCAAACAGTGACACAAAAACCGGAAAAAATTACCGAAATAAGACCAAATAATTGCTCAATTTAAATTTTTTAATGTCAAAAGATATGAGGGAACTTTAAAAAAGTAATATATACATTCGAATTGAGAACCTCCTTCTTTTTTAGAAGTCGGTTAAAGACAGGAATAATTTACTCATGACTCATTACTATTGCCTGATTCAATAAATTTTAAGTACAATCTCTAACAGCTTAGAATCAATGAAGTTAGTAAAGTAAGAAAGAGAGTTAGTTAAAAGACAAAAGGCGCAGTTGGAAACCAAAATTTACATATTTATACAAATATGTATCGAAATTAGACCGATACATAATTTACCGTGTAAAGCAATAACCATAATTATTATTATTTATCCACGCACAATAATTATACTATTATAATTTCATAAAATTTCCCATAAGCTAAATAATTAAAATAGGTACTTGTTAAAATTAAAAATCTGTGAATATTTCAACTTTTTTTATAAAGTGTTTGAAATATTAGTTTCTTAAATATTTGTAATAAAAAGAGACACTTACTTCATCTAAACTAAAATGTCTTGTGATGGTGATATCCATGTTGAATAAAAAAGATTACCACTTTGAATTTATCAGACCTTACTATTAGTTCACAGCGGGCGACCGTCCACTGTGGCATTTGAGTGACGACTGTCGTAAATGGAAGTTGAACTTTACGTGACCTTAGCAGAATGGTTGTGGTCCAAGTGAATTAGTTTAAGGAACTTAATACTTTGGCTCTTTAAAAGTGACTTGACTGCTTCGGTGGCGTGACCGGTACCTAGTTGCACCAGCTTTAGCCCCTTAAAGATTAATTTTATTCTGTTTTTTAGTTTGTTGTTACAGAGGCAACCGAACTACATCATCTGAGAAAATTTCAACTTTCTAACAAGACAGACGGGCGTACGGACGAACGGACAGCGAAGTCTCTGTAATAGGGTTCCCGTTTTACCTTTTGGGTACGGAACCCTAAAGTACCTATGTATTTAGAAATATATAAGTATGTTTATCAGTTGTCTAGATCCCACAGCACAAACTTATAGCTTAGTTTGGACTAAATGCCATTGTGTTAGAATGTCCAAATAAAAAAAAAAAAAACAACTTAAACCTCTTCTTAGCTTATTATTGTAAATTTTGTGATCAGTACTGTAATAAAACTAATGCCAAATCTGTTGGTTGACTGGTTACCCTGGAAAGGGGACAGCCGGGTGTTCTAAGGACTATAGTTTTGCGATTCATACTTATAATATTATTTAAAATCTACAAATCTTGTGTCTGGAAATTGAATAACATTAACAACAAAAAGAGTGATCGATATATCAATATATCGATGTATAAAAGACACAAAAAAGGTATACATATTTTAACATTTTTGTCTGTTTAAATGTACAGGCTAATCTCTAATAATACTGAATCGATTTTATTGCGGTTTACTCAAATAAATTGTAATAATATCAGCTCAAGCCCGAACTTAGACGTAGAATAGTTTCCACGTGGGTAGAGCTTCGGGCTTTATCTGGTTAATAAAGTCTGTACTTTGAGAATATTAGTTGGGTAAAGTTTTTCTATTTTTACGAGCTTTTATTTAACTTGAAATGTTTTTTTTGTATGTAATATTATGTTTGTTCGGGTGGAATCTTGCATCTCAATTTTGAATCAGATTTCCTTAACCGATTGAGCTGAAATTTTGTATAAACATTCGGTTTGGATGACAATACATAGTTAACCTTGTGACGTCATTCTAAATCCAACATGGCGGCTCATACAAGATGGCGGACTAATTATATTTAATGCACTTCTACAATTTGGGTATCAAATTAATAGTAAAAAATAAATTAATAGTAAAAAAAATTAAGTTAATTTAAAATTTTATTATATAGGTACCTATATTTAAAAATGTATTTTGTTCTTTTTAACGCATTTAAAGCTTGTTTTTAAAAAGATTTTTTTACTTTCAATTTTTTTAGAAGAATATTTTGACAATCGAGTAAGTCGTTGGATTACTCTTTAAGGATACAAAATGATAATCGCTGAAAATTTCGTCTTTCAATGATAGTTTTTGTCCATCTTTATAATTTTAGGGATATTTATTCCCAATAAAGGAAAGGAAAGGAATTTATCCGGTCTAAATGCCAATCCTATGGAACTTTGTTATAAATTTCGTAATATAGCCAAAAAAATGTGTATGGTATTTTTTATTATTCGAGAATTCAAAATGTTCATCACAATAACTTTACTCGCTTGACAGTAAACTTTGAAGAAATCAAGAATATAGAGATAATAAAAAAAAGATATAGAGGTCTAACTACTGCGGCTGGTGGGCGGCGCGGGGGAAAAGAATATTCTACAGGGTTACTGGTAATGAGATTCATTCCTTGCAGGAGGGTATAGGGGAGGGCAAATGCAACAAATTGAACCTCCCTAATGTATGGCTAAAAAGGGACTACGGAAAGATATCGACTAAAAACGGTTATTTCATATAAAACAGGTTAAAAATATGGCAATGATTTGCCATATATTTTAGAGTTTTCGAAAGTTTTTTCATAAAATCTAAAAAGAAAAAAAAAAGTTCAACATCACTTTAGAGGTCTTTGACCATGCTGAGTTGATTGTAGCTGGTCCTGAGTCTCTAACTATTACCGTTCTCGATTTGACCTCGTTTTGACCTTGACCTTGAGATAAGACGTCAAAGGTCAAGTACATTTTAGAGGTCTTTGACCATGCTGAGTTGATTGCAGCTGGTCTTGAAACTCTTACTATTACCGTTCTCGATTTGACCTCGTTTCGACCTTGACCTTGAGATTAGAGGTCAAAGGTCAAGTTCATTTTAGAGGTCTTTGACCATGTTGAGTCGATTGGCGTTTACAATGAGTCTCTAGCTCTTACCGTTCTCGAGTTGAAAGTAGTTCACGGACGGACATTACTGTTGTATAAGAGATTTTCGTTTCGAAAACTCTAAAACTAAGTTTTTCATTAGACCAGACGTGTCGAACATAGAAATCTAACGGAGTTAGATTGACACCTCGCGTAGCCTAAGTAGGTACAGTTGTTCTTCGGGAGCCTATTAGAAAATCATTTCCTGCGATTGTAAAACTTGGATTTGGTTAGGATTATTCACTTTGTTGTATTCAACAGTATTTTAACTGCGACAGTATTTTACAGTTAGTGTCATAGATTTAATGATGTTTAAATAGCTTTTAACGTGTTTTGAAATGTCTTGCAGCTTATCAAGGTAGGTTTATGACTCACTTACAAATAAAAAAAACATGTTTAAATGATCACCCATTGGTCAGTTCTTTTTATATTAGAAACCGGTGTATTAAAAAAACCGTTTTTAGTCAATATCTTCAAAATCATTAAGTTTTATACATATATTGGTCAGGGGGGTCAATTTACTGTATCTGGCATCCCCTATAGCGTCTTGGGGTTAGCGAAATGAGGGGCCAAACGTCGTCGTATTCAGCGCCTCTGTCTACTCCTTCGGGGTTAAAGGCCAGATTTAGACTAGTACTTTATTTTCTGCAGCCACTCTTAGTTGAACTTTTAACGATATTGCTCTTTTATTCTTAAAATACTATATTTGTAACTTACTATACAGTAAGTATATGAAGGGCACAGGAAAAAAAGGAGCTTATTAACATTTTTACCCTTTTTGAATTAACTGTACCATTTACTTCATAACTCTTTGGTCAATAAGAGCACTTTATTTGAAACATAATGAAAGAGGCACATTATACAATAAAAGTTCATTTTTAAAAATCCATGTAATAATCCAAAAAACAAGTTCATTGCATTCCATACCTAGTAAAAAGGTGCTAATTGTATATGAAACCACGCTAGAATGGGGCTGATTGCAACGTTTGTAACAAAGAACGCCCATAGTCCGCCATCTTAATTTTTGTGTCATATAATAAGTCAGCTGTCAGTTAAGCGTCCTTGTAAAAAAAATACGTTGTGTACATAGCGCATTAAATTTTTGGTTGTTAATTTTAAAATGAGCAATAATAATAGTGATTGTGATGAAAATTACGTTTATATGAGTACTAAAAGAGAAAGTAATATTTTTATGTTTATCTTTTGTTCAATATTTTATCTTTTTATTATTATTATTATTTATATTTATTATTTTATTATAATTTTTTTTATATTATTATTTTGTTTTATTTTATCTATTTTTAAGCAGTATTGTGACAATGAGCTCCTTCTTTACAATTACATTTTGGAGTTAGGAAATCAAAGTTCAAATTATTATTTATTTACCAATCCTATGTCATAAAATTACGTTCAATTATGTTAAATATATACTGTTCCTATAATATATAGGTACAAATCAAATTCCAGTTGAGGTGTAAGTGTAGAAACTGAAATTTTATATTTAATTCTATAATTACTCGAAACAATGAAAATGTTAATGAACTTCTTTTTTTCCTGTGCTCTTCATATGTTAATTTAAGTACATTTATGTGGAGAAAATCAAAATAAATTTTATTAATTAAAATAAAACATTTACAAGTTTGTCTACGACGTAGCTAATATTCGTAGGTCTACGACGTAGAAGATTGCTACAAATAGTCATACAATCGTAGTACAACATTACATACACTATTGCCCCTATTTTGTGCCTTTATCAAGAAAACGACAATCTAATGACGACTTTTTGTGAGCGCCAATTTGAAATACTAATTAATCACCGGTCACCCTATACCGAAATAGTCATCATTTTCTTTTTGTAAGGCTTAAGTTGAAAGTAAATACCAGATCCCAAAGTTGACGTGTATTTATGCCCGTAGTTACAATGAAAGCTGATACCTTAAGGATGTGGCAATTTCTTTGTGACCTTTATTTTTCTTTGTGAGCTTAACTTTGATTATCAAAACTTTGAGAAGTTTTGCACATTATAAAAGTATGGTAGCTAAAATGTTTTGAATATTTGCCATACTGCTCTCAAAGATATTAGGGTTCCGTAGTAAAAATCATCGTCATCTCCGTTCGTGCGTCCGTCCAAGGCTTTCTTCCCAGATGGTTAGTGCTAGAAAGATGAAATTTTGTATATATGTGTAGGTATTTACTGTTCTAACAAAGTGCTACAGTAAAATTACTAGGTATGCAATGCATTCTGCTGTTGCAATAATTGAGCTGAGTTTGTCGATCCGGATCGAACTCCTAAACGAATTCGAACGATCTTTATGTATTCAGATATATGCACTCACGGTAATGGTTACTATGACCGTGCCAAATTTCAAAAAGATCGGTGCAGTCGTTTAGGAGGAGTTCGATCACGAACGAAATACACGAGTCGTCTAAGTAAGAGCTTCGTAAACTCCGCTCAATGAAATATATTTTTTTCTTAGGTACCTTCCCTACAAGTAAAGTTGGAATGACTTTTTTGTCTCGCGTCAACCCCATCGTGTGGTGTATCATTAGATAGGTATTTTTAAAACATTGGGAGGTTTCTAAGACAATTTTTCGATTTAGGGGTCTGTTTGCGTGATATTCAACTTTAAAGCGCATTTTTTTGTTAAAACAGAGTGTCCCCCCCCATCCAAAATCTAAACTAAACACCTAGCTCGAAGAATCTGAAAAAATCATGATGGTAGTCCAAATAATGAATTTTGAATTAAAACTATAACGGACCAGATGATTTTTTTAGTTTAGGAGTTATAGAGCCTATAAATAAATATTTTAAACATTCTCAAACATCATCTAGCCCATGTTTTTTTTTCTGTTTTTTTTAAATTCCGCAGCACAAGGCCGCGGCCACTGTAACGTCTGTTGTCTGTGCGTCTCTGGTTAACGGTACTGGGTAATTACTACGTACCCCTATATTATACTTGGCCGGTTTTTTTTAATTACTTTATTGTAAATTGCAAAATAAATAATTAAGACAATATGATTATTCTCCTTCTGCAAGCAAGTCGTGCTCGCGAAGGAGGAGGCCGAGAGGGAGAGGGAACGTACCCTCCCCGCCGAGTTCCGTATTCAGCAGCGAGGGCGCCGCAGACTCATCTACGCCCAAGACCATCGACCTCCATGATCGGGGCCTGAGAACGGCGGGATCGCCACCCGTCGTCCTTACAGAAGCAGGCTAGAAGAGTTGCGTGCTGCGGGGCCTTTGCCCCATAGCACGCAACCAGATTCACTCACTGACGCGGGATAAAACCCTACTCCAACGACGCGGGATTCTCATCCCGACCCCACCCCCGCAGAGACCACAGAGGTGGTCAAAGTCCGCTGGGCGCCACTGGAAATACATTCTGCTTGTAACCAGAGAGAAAAAGAGAAAAAGAGAAAAAAAAGTAGTATTATTCTTAGGAAAAAGGCTATATAGGACTTACATACACTGCCCTAACTTCTCAAAAAGTTCTCAGATTCCCTCTAGGTCTTTGATATTACGTTCTGCATAGCAACGTTACTTTCTCGTGTAAGACAGAACGTGTTTCCTGTGGACATTGTTTTAAGCTTGAAACACACTGGTCCTTCACATGAGACGTATGCCACTCGACGTGGGAAACAGCGACACACTGTTCCTACGTCTTACGACGTCTGACGGTTACGTTATCTACGCGCTATGACACTTTAAACGTGTGTGACAGCGTCGTACGCGTGGGATAGCATGGGAACACGCGAATCTGGCGCGGTGACGCGTAAGGCAGCGTGGTGAATGACCAGTGTGTTTGTTACCATACAAATTTTATCCAGATCCTGTTCAGATGTGATAATGCGTGTTATACTTCGCATGTGAAGGACGGGTGTGCCCGTACCTTTACCCGCGTAAGTAGGACAAGCTCAACGACCTGTAATGGCATCTCCTATAGATGCGTAATATTGATTTTTGCGGTACAACCCTTCTTACTAAAAATTATAAAAAAAATTAATGGTGTTGCTTTAGAAAACAATTTTTCTAAATTAGTTTTTGGACTGCGTTTGGTTATAACAAAATTAAATATAAATACACAAGGCATAAAACTGAATCTCGGATAAGGAATTTCATTCACTAATTTCTGAGGTTACATTATCCCATACAAACTTCCTTTTTCGTCCCCGTAGGGCGACTAGGTAAAATAAAGCTACTTAGGAAAAATGAGCTTGCTGTTAATCAAAAAAAAATCTCAGTCCTAGGGCTCCTGTACCATAATATTATAAAGAAGAAATATTTGATTGCTTGAATACCCAAGTTATTCACGACACGTGTCTTGTCCTGTTATTATAGCAGATTTGTTCACAAGTTATACCGCCTTACCGTTGACTCCCGCCTGGTGGTAAGTCGTGACGACGTTATTCAAGATTATTAGTTTTGTACATATAAAATTGTATTAAAATCTTTGCTGCACTGACTGCAGATATTCTATTTACTTAGTGGTATGTAATACCCTGTCTTGTAACGACAATAGGCTTGCCCCCATTAATGTGAGACCAAATAAATACAGGCAAAGATAGGCTGTGTAATGCACCTCTGCCTACCCTTTTGGGGATAGAGCCGTTATGTATATCTGTCTGTATGTAAAATCTTGTAACTGTAAGACCATAATGAAGCAGGAAAACATAATTATGATGAATATAGGTATAAATATTATAATGGTTAGCATAAAATATGATATAGTACGAGACGCCCAGGACTTTAATTGGCTGTGCCGTAAGATTTTGTTTAATTTTTTTTTTTCAAAATTACTTTTTATTAAATTCATTCGGCCATTTTGGATATAACTATTAATATTTGTGCCCGGTGACGGCAATAGGCTTGCCCCCTATTGCATGGGACTACAAATACTGGCAAATTGTGGGCGTATAATGCACCTCGGCCTACCCCTTCGGGATATAGGCGCGATATGTGTGTGTGCGTAAAATATGTTTGTGATTTCAATTTATTTACCGTCGATCTTACTATGGGCCAGATGTTCTACCCACGCAGTTTGTCTGGAGTAACGCCCACATCCAAACTTCGAATCTATACGTTTGTCATGAGATAACTATAACCAAACAAAACCTACCTGTTGATGTATCACTCTTTGCACTTCAATGTACCACTCTATTGAATTATTCACTTCAATAGCAATCAATTGCTAGTTTTATCAATTACACACTGTATAAACCGAATGTCACTACTACAAATTACAGGAAACCTAATAACGTTGAATAGTGTCAATAAAGAATCTACAACACAAAATCTAATTATGATATTTATTTATATCGATTAGAAAACCATTTTCAAATATTGTATTACTTATTATTGAAGCATGACAATTTCGGAACGTTGGAATATACAGTATAAATAACAGTAAATGTAGTTAGTACGCATGCGCGGGATTTAGAGCGCATGCTCCGCTATGATATCAATATGACGCCGTCACGACGGAAGGTCACTATGAGTGAAGGTGAAATTCACTGTAGATATGATATGAAATTTATGAATGGACAGCACCTTGCATTTCATTGAATCATAATTATTTATTGTATGCAAGTACTTACGTAATACTGTACGGTTACTATACTTACAAATTCTATTACGAAATGTTAGTATTATGTAGTATAAACTCAATCAATAAAATTTTACTAACTGTAAAGGCGAAATTCGTACAGCCTCAAATAAAAAAAAAACGTTCAAACATTCCCTGAACTTCAACAAATGAAAACCATAATAGCTAAGAACATACGAACAACAACGAATAGTCAACGTCTAAAGGTATTCTTGCATTGAATAGTTTTCACATTTCTAATCCTCAAGGTAAACCACTATCGGTATTGAAAGTAGTATTATGGTTTCCTAAGATCCAAACAATGAACCTCTCTATTAGCTCTACGAAACTAACTTAATATGTAAGTACCTAATTTTATTTAAATCGCTTTAGTGTGCATGAAAGTGTATTTAAATAGACAGATTGAATTTCGCATTCAAAATCTTCACTGTATAATAAATATTTATTTCAGTACACTTTAATTACATTAGCCGAGTGGCATATTGTACAAGAATCCGAAAAAAATGTTCTTGTAAAGTAATAGTTGCTATTATTTATCTAAAACATGAATTTATTTTAAGCTAAATAAAAACATAGTTACAAAGAAACCAAGACGAATATGCATGTAGAAAAAAAAGTTTGTTACTTTTATAAAGAGCGACAGCAATAAAAATACGTATGCAAGACATCTGTGATAATTAATGGGAAGTTCTAGACCAGTGTGACTGGACCTGTATCCTTTTAAAACCATCGCATGCAGTCTTTGATTTACACTGTCCACATTTTCACCAATGCTGCTATCTTCCATCAAACAACGTTCTAACTAAAATACAGAGATGGCGCTATTCGAAGTTTAGAAAATAGTATTTAACACTTGGTATTTTAATGAAGACTAGCGGATGCCTATGGCTTCGCCCGTGATAAATTATATAGTAAAACCTTCGTCGAGTACCACTCTACCCATTAGTGATAAACATCAACATCGATTTTTATCTCCGTTTCCTTGTACCTTTGTGGGTGCATGATTTCGCTTTGTTTAGTGATTTTGTATTGATCTAATTTTGGTGTTGTGTCATATTCTTAAATAATGTTTGTCAGGAAAGATTTTTGGGGGATTCAAGAAGCACTTCTTGATTTTTGGGCGGATTGCCGCGTGTCGTGACGTGTCATCTCATCTGGTATTCTTGTCAGTCTAGGTTGACGGATCACAGTACTGACAGCTGTCAGTTGAGTTGGTCTCGAACGCGAAGCTATGGTACCGGACCTATGAGTTTACCATAGACACGGCTTGTTTCCTTTTGTTATATATAGTCACAAACACACGACATATTACTATAAATATTACACAACACTTATTTATTTTTATTTGTTTATTTAGGTATGTATTTGGTTTATTTATTATTTTTCTTGTGTGGTGGCATTTGGCAGCATGATACTCGTAATTGTAAGGGTGCGCCATTTTCAGTGTCACTGGCCTTCTCTGAAAACCAGCGCTGGCAATAGTGAGTCTGCCCACGTCAGCATAAGCTGAGAGGAGATCAATTTCTACGCAGATGTGGCGTGTACTAGCATTCACCTACGATTTTCCTGTCCTTATACCTACCTACTTCTACTATTTATTTGTGTATTGTTATCGCCATGTCTGTCTAAAAATAAACATATTTTTCTTCTTTCTTCTTTCAACATTAGTGATAACAGCATGAAAATCGGTGCAGTAGTATTTGAGTTTATTGCAGACAGGCAGCCGCTGCGGAGACTTTGTTTTATAATAAATTATGTAGTGAATTATATCGAACTCGTCGAAAAGGCTTTTTTGCAGAGTATATTGTTAGACAATCTGGTATTTAGAAATTACTTTTGTTTTATGTTCAGTAGGAGCATAAGGATATGGGTTTTCCGGTGCTACTACCAATAGGACTATTTAGTAGGAGCACGACGCCGGAGCGATAAAGAACTAACCAAAACGACATAGTAAAAATTACTCAAAGAAAAATTACTGTTGGACATTAATTTTGTTTACAAAGATACAGTAAATAAACCTCTCTTGCAAATGGTGTACCAACTGACAATAAACAAGAATCTAGCAAACATAAATATTCTCAGTTTAATGGCAAGATAAATATAATATATGTTAGGACAATTCACACAACGCCATCTAGTATAAAAACTAAGCAAAGCTTGTGATATGAGTACTAGATAAACTGATATTAATACTTATGTACATTTTAGTTAAGTTTAGTCTGGATGTTTATGTATTATGTACATAAACATCCAGACTTCGGTACAAACGTCTATGTTACCACACAAAGTTTGTTCCGACCGGGAATCGAACCCGAGACTCCGGCGTCGAAAGCGGGTGCACTACCGACTACGCCACCGAAGCAGTCAACAATAAACTCGGCCCCAACTACCAATGGGTGTATTATATGTCTCAGCTTACCTTTCGGGAAAAAGGCGTAACTATAAATGTTTAAGGTAAATACCTAATCATATATTACAAACAATAAAGTCCTTAGACGTGGGTATTCATAAAAGTAAATGCCTTCACAATGCATCTAACATAAAACTTAATTCAGCTTCTTAATCAACATTTACCTAATGGGTAGCAGCTGAATTTAATTCTCGGTGCCATTTAAGACAATCTTGAAGGGACCGTTGTACGTAAGCTATTAATTAGAAGCATCAGCGTGGAATCTCATACGATTAGTAGTGTAATGGCGCAAGGAGACGAGAGAGACGTTGATGTATGTACGCTTAGAATTTGAAATTGTTTGGTAAATGACGTGTTTGCTTTTATTCTTTGTGTTTTCTTTTGATGTCTTGTTATCTTCATTTTTGCGTTTATTTTCATTAATATTGCTATAGAAACTAAAATGAACAGTGCAATTTTTGTGTCTAAGTGTTAGCACAGGATAGGGAATAGTACTTACATACAAAACTTGCACTCTTGACGTAAATTAAAGCACATTCTTTTGTTTACAGAGAACATCATTCGAACGTTAGGGTTGTCCAGGACAGGACAGGTTGTCCCTCCATGGGACCTGGAAGCGAGAGCCCTGGAGTCCTTGTTTCAATGACACAAGGAGGCGCTGGAGAGGGACCACAGGCCTGCGACTCGAGAAATCGAGGACCAGCGGTCCCAACTCCGCCAGGATCTCTTTTATTTTATTTTATTCTACCTGTTTCGCATCCATCGTCAGGTCACACCCCGGTGAGTGCGGGGAACTGCGAGGTTTCCGACAACGACACTGCACTCCACAGGTCGGTAGAGTGCTCGGCGTGGGTGAGTCAGGGCCTCCCGGCCCTGACTCAGGTCCCCCTCGTAGTGGGTCTGGGCGTGGATATCCTCTTGCTGGAAACCATGCTCCAAGCCATGGTCTCCAGCGCGAGTAGGTGGAACGCGGCCATGTCCTTCTGCTAACAAGTCATGCTCGCGAAGGAGGTGGCTAAAAGGGAGAGGAAGCGTACCCTCCCCGCTGAGTTCAGCAGTCAGCGGCCAGGGCGCCGCAGACTCATTTACCCAGGACCTTCGACCTCCATGATCGGGGCCTGAGGACTGCGGGATAGCCACCCGCCGTCCTTACAGAAGCAGACTAGAAGGGTGGCGTGCTGCGGGGCCTCATTCCCACAGCACGCAACCAGTTTCACTCACCGACGCGGGATAAAACCCAACCCCAACGTTGCGGGATTTTCATTCCGACCAAACCCCCGAAGAGGCCACACGGGTGGCCAAAGTCCACCGGGCGTCCACTGGAATACTATACCTTCGCGTGTCACCAGATACCCCGCAGCAATGGACATGGGAGAAGCCGCGTTCTCGCGGAATTAAAAAAAAATATATATTGTCCAGGAAAGTGAAATAAATACCAGCATAATATGACCAATAGTTATGACGGTAATGCGTCAATATCAACTCTATGGTCAATGCCGTGTCACAAACAAAAGACAACCTTACTGATTTACATACAACTTCAAGTTGTCGCTGACGACACGTATTTTTTGCGGTTGTTAGGCAAGTGACATAGGCCTGGTGTAAGTAAGTTTATAAAAACGGGCCAAATGCGAGTCGGGCTAGCGCACAAAGGGTTCCGTACCAAAACGGCACAAAAATCAAGTTTTTTATATGGGAGCCCCTTAAATATCTCTCTGTTTCACAGTACCTATTTGTTGTTATAACGGCAACAGAATTACATCGTCTGTGAAAATTATAACTTTCTAACTATAACGGTTCATGAGATACAGCATGGCGGCAGACGGACGGACACGGATGGACGGACAGTGAAGTCATAGTTATAGGGTTCTCGTTTTATCCTTTGGGTACGGAACCCTAAAAATAATGAGAGCTGTATAAAAATGTTGCAAAATAATGGAAAGGTCGCATTCAACGCGGCTATGCAGCCAGCATTCTGGGATAATTCCCATTCAGTAATGATGCGAAGGATTTTTACACGAATTTCTGTAAATATAGTGTAAGTATTTATTTTTTATCAATGTAAATAAAATATTACATCAGTCAGTTGTCGAGATATCTAATTTAAATACCTATTAATATTGGTACAAGTTCATCGAAAAACATCCTAAAACTCCGGGAACACGGAATTTAAAACAAAAAAGAACATAAATATATTTATTAGATACGCCAATCTCGTTTACAAGGCAAACAACTCATCAGCCAGCCCAAACAAGGAACGCTTCGACATGAATGTTTCTATACGGATTTCTGGAACTCACAATTTTGGGATTCAAAAATGTTAAGATATATATCTTGCTTCTCTTCTTTCATAAAATTGTTTGTTGTAAATCCATTGAAATAGATATATTGCTTAAAATATAATATCATTTATTTACAATACGAAATACAATAATTACATATTTTTTAACTTACCAAATATCGTTTAAAAAATCCTCCGCGCCGACTGGGAAGGTTCTCATAATGCTAGCTGTGTTGCCACGTTGGTTGGTGATACTATTCCTTCTACTATTCTTTGGGCCAGTAAATAGCCAGCCTTCTGGTCTTGAGAAGCATCGATTAAACGTTTAGCAATGTCTCTATAAAGGCGGCGAGCACACGGACCCCATGACCCCATAAGGAGGAGGTTCACAATTCGACTGTATGTTTCTTTTATGTTTGTTACCTTGTTGTTGATATTGAACTTTTTTTTAATGAAAGCTGTAGTAGCTTAAAGGTCCCATTTCTATTTGGTCCCATTCCGACAATGTTTGTCCCCATTTCGGTAATCTGAAGTCGGTTGTTGTGTCAATGCTTAACGTGTTTTATATCTTACACTTACAAAGATTTTGACATTTACCCCGAAAATCACTCATAACCACATCTAGCCAAAGCGAGATTGAAAAACTTAAATGACTTGAAGTTTGAAGCTGAAGGGATTCGAATTATCTGCAGTAAGTAAAGCAAATCTCCTATGATAATAGACTTTTAGAGTGCACTCAGCTGGAAGCGGGTTTGGTAAATGTTAGCTTTGTCTTTTGAAAAGTTTATGTGCGGAATGTAATTTTAATGTCATTCTATTGTTACTTTGGACATCTTGTGGGATTGTTAACACATACCTAACAGTGAAGTGGTATTAGAAAATAACTTTGTGATATAGGGGTGTAATGAATTGTTGATTATTTAATATTGTTTTGATTTGTATGTAAGTAAGTCAGTTGATTCAAAATGTTATTCACTTATGTTAGTCTATGAAGTTCGAACAGGTTCATTACGGTCACTCTTGAAATCAAAATAATCACATCAAGCCGAGTATATTAATGGGTAAAAATCAACTAAGTTTACCTGACTTTGTTAAACAATATTAAATAATCAACAATTCATTACAGGGGAGATTTAAGAGTTATAGTTTGTTTGAGTAGCTGTGATATAGTATTAGGTTTTAATAAAAAAAACCAGGCCAAGTGCAAGTTGCACTCACGCATCGAGGGTTCCGTACAAACCTAAAAAATTGTGCTTTTCGCTATTTTTACTTTATCTGTGCTATAACACGCTTCATACCAAATTTCAAGATTCTGAGTTCACGGTAAGTACCCTGTAGGTTTGATTCCCTTGCGAATGTCAAAAATTTGCAGGATAAATGGCTACCTATATCTTATGTTTAAAAAAAAAAAAATAGCTCCAAAGGAGAGTAGACTTGAGTATTTGCCATGACTTTCAGATTGACACCTCCACGCGTTCCTGAGAAAAAAGGAGTTGATAAATAGACAGACAACAAAGTAATCTTATCGGGGTTCCGTTGTTTTACTTTTGAGGTACGGAACCTGTTAGTGTCATCACCTACTGTGAGATGGACGACGCTTTATAAAAGTTCTAGAACGCTTGTTTGGCGCGCCACAACATGTGGCCACCAAAGCGTTTTGACGACGTGAGTTTGATGCTCTGCCACCACACTACTAACCCAAGCACATGTTACTAATATTTTGGCCTACTGAGTATAACCGCCTTAACCCTCCAAATCAAACTCTCATTCTCATCCAAACTCGCCGAACAGAGACTGACAAGACATCGGGGTTGCCCAGAGCCATCATCAGATGCCACGAACTTCTCATAGCAGACCTGTGGAAGGATGTGCCACGCGTGGATGGGTCTATTAAACCACCAAAAGCGCTTTCGGACTTTGTACCTTGAATCGTCTGTTATAGACGTAAAGGCCGTTATATAATAAGAGTAGGTATTGGTAAGGACAAAAACTCCTTCAGAGGATTCAAGCATAGGACCCAAGTAGACTGCATTGATATTATAAATATCTAAGATGCTAGGGGACTTCGCAAAAATCGTGCAAGCAAATACAATAAACGAACGAAGGATTATCTAAAGTTTTACGAAACCAACAATATATAATAATATGTTCACTCTAATTACGTAAAAGGAGAAAGACGTCAATCTGTGACTTATTTATCACCTACCTAAGTAGAATATCTACTCGTTATGTACCTACTAACATCGTGCTAAGTACAAGTTAACATTTCCATAGCTCCTAATAGTTCTTAGGTACTATCAGTGTCATCAATCACTTGATAAGCTACCTATACAACTGTACGGGCCACTGTCAGAAGTGCTGGTAATGAATGGCTTTGAGATACGACGCGCTTCAATATTAATTCATGACCTGAAACTGGCGTATATTGACGTTGCTAGATAGGAGTTTTGTTTCAGTGTTAAAGTGATAGATCTTAGTGTAGTAGACGACATGGGTATAATATTTGACGCCGTATTTAATACAATGTGATTTCTAACATAATTACCTATAGGCATACTAGTATAGTATTCTTATATCTGTGCTATAGGTAACTGGACTAGAAATACTCAATATTACTTTCAATCTTCCGCAGCTGCTTCAACTGATTTGGTGGCGTGATCGGAAATACATCCGCTTTCGACGCCGGACTCTCGGGTTCGATTCCCGGTCGGGACAAACACGTGATGACACGTACATTTGTGCCGAAGTCTGGATGTTTCCTATGTACAATATGCATGTATTTATGTATTTAAAAAATGTAAATACGTATTTATATCAGTTTAGCTAGCAAAATATTACCAAGTATAATGTCATTATGGCATTTGGTCTTTAATCAAATGACTTATTACAGCAAACAATCTTCAGACAATAAACGTTTGGTGAAATGATGTTGGTTGTTTGGTGAATGGTTAGGTTAGGTTAAAACTGTGACCTCCTACGCACGAGCGGTGCCGCGGCAGCGGCCGGCGAGTGCCAGACACGAGTCATCAGTTGCATTAATAACAAAAAAGATATTGTTTTTAGTAGGTTACCCGGAACTCAACTATTTAGATTAGGTTCAAATGAAATCTTCTTTAAACAAAATGGGTAGGACGGGTTAGGTTAAAACTGTGACCTCCTACGCCAGAAACGACTTGTTACTAAATATTTGGCTTATTTGATTTTGCTTAAAAACTTATTCTAAAAATGTTAAAAGTACTAGTTGGTAAACAAGTTATAATATAAACGTTCATTTCCCAAACGTTAGGTTTGCGTTACAATTTTTTGTTAATAGATTTTTTGCCAAGTAGTAATTTGGCAAATGAAATTATGCGAAAAATTTTTGGGAAGTGAACATTTGTCAAATTTCTTTCGGTCAAACAAGGGAGACCCACTCATATCACAAGCTCTGCTTAGTTTGAGACTCGATGGCGTTGTATGAATTGTCCTAAAATATTTATTTATTTATTTACAATCTCAGTTATTTAACGTTGTCCACTTAGCGTGTTATTTTTTTTACAAAGTAATTAATTTATTTACAATTAATAATTACATTGTGGGTATGTACCGCACCTCTGCCTACCCCCTCGGGGATATAGGCGTGATGTTTTTGTCTGTCTGTCATGACTGTCACTTGATATATTTTTTGTGCCAAATGTGGTCACCCATGGTAGTTGGAACCGCGACCAGGGGTTGCTTAATTTGCGATTATGTGTGATACGATAGATCGACATAACTTTTTTATTTATGAACCGATTGAAATAAAACAAACCTTATATGTTAAGTTGAATAAACCACAGCGTATTACTAAAAACCGCATTCAAATCGGTCGGTGAAGCCGTTTCTGAGATAAGGGTGTTCAAACATTCAGACAAACAGACACACAGACAAACAGACAAAAATTCTAAAAACCATTGTTTTGGGTACTATTGCGTTCATAAAGCCCCCCTACAACAGTTTCCCTATTATATCTTCGATGTACAGATATCGACCACTTACAATTTTATTATATGTATTGATTGATGGATTGAGCAGAGGTTGTGTTTATTTTGTCGTTAATGAAGAATTCAGACTTATTAAAATTTAAATGTAAGCCAATGAGATCAAATTTTGTTTTATCATTACTAAGTCAGTTAGAACAGTCTGAGCGTCCCCAACTCTGGTACCGTCATCTAGGTACCATATATTCAACTTTGAATTTACTTTGTGGATTATCGAATTAATTTCCAAACTGAAGATTGCTGGACCGAGGGGATCACCCTGTTGACATCCCACAGCCAAAATAATTTCATTATTTTTGTGTAATAATTTAGAAGGGCAGTGATAACACTGTAACATAAAATTGTAGATCTCCGGAACGTATAATTTAATTTCATTCAGGAGGATGTCCCTGTTGACCGAATTAAAAGCATTTTTTACGTCTAACTTAAGGATCACTTCACATTAATCATCTTGAGCAAAGGTGCGTACGGAATGTACCGTCGCTTCGCAACCTCCACGGGTTCCGAAGTCAACTTGTTCGGGTTCGAATTTCCTACTGACGTCAAAACTAATTCATCAAAACAAACCGAACACTCTTCAAGCAGGATGTTCATTATATTATATTCCCTTTGAACATTTTTATTAACTGTTTTTATTCTAACGAATATAAAAACATCAACATCTCTTCAAAAACTTGCAAACGCGCTAATCGAAATCCTGTTTATTTGCCTCAAAATGTGGTAAAAATATAACATGATGAATTTCGTGGAAATTTCTCTGTAATCTTATAAAGGAGCATCTTAAGTTCTTCTAATAGGTATACTTGACTTGCAATGTATATTTACTTTTATTGTAGTTAATTATGTTCTTACTTTGTGTGTTTGTCTCGTTTGGGGTAGTTGGAGCCCTAAATCAAAAATCCGACCGGTCTAACTATAAAACTTCGATATCACCCATGGGTTTTGGAGGTCAGATGGCAGTCGCTTCACAGAAAATATCGAAGTTCAGCCGAATCGCAGTTACATTGGAGATCGATGATGATTGTTTTATTTTCGATTTACTTATAAGAGTGTGTAATGTTCTGTATACGATACAGAATTTTCTTTTTTTAGTCAGTATCAGTTTAAACTTTTTTGTTGTTGATTCGTACTTATGCGGCTATAAAAGTTTTACTAATATATTCAAATATAACTCATTACAGATTAATACCATTGCAGGTAAAGTTAGTGTGGATTATAAATATAAATTTGAGGTGAAACGGAAAAAGGACCTCATGTCTTCATCCGGGTTGTAGTGATAGATTTTCTATTGTCCTAAACCGAGCATCCTTATACCCATTCTCGGTAGCAGACTTGCCCGCTAATACATTGTTTAAACAAATTTACTCTCTCTGCCTACGCCATCGGGGATTTGAGCGTGACTATATCATAACAGCAATCCTGGTTGCATTGAAAGATGTCACTAAGTAACAAGGAACCGTAACTTTAAAGTATTACTTTACAATTCCAAAGAAGTAAACACTTAATACAAGTTTACTACCAAACGAATTACATAAAGTTCAAGCGATGTTCGACATTGTAATTTGTCATGCAACTAACGACAGCTGCCGACCTTTTGTCTTGCCAGCTTCGACGTGTATACCGTTTCATAGATTTATTGTTTTGACGTGACCATTACAAATGGTTGGAAGATTTCACGCTTGAAAAAGTACACTTTGTGTCTGACAAATTTTTGTCTGCAAATCCAATGTGAAAAAAATAAGCACACACTCCTTCATTTATTTAACTCTTTTCCTTGCCGTGTTAGACAAAGCTAATATTTTGTTGGTACATAAGTGGTGTTCAACTATCACTCCCACGCGTAACGCATGACTATTATTTTACTAACTGATTACCGGAGTTCCGCCCATGTGAAATAGTTTAATCGATTTTGGATAAAGACAAACAAAATGTATAATAATAAATAATAAATATTTAGAACAATTCACACAATGCCACCTAGTCTCATACTAAGCACACCTTGTGATATGAGTACTAGATAAACTGATATAAATACTTATTTACATTTTTTTTGTAAATACATACATATTATACATAGGAAACATCCAGACTTTGGTAAAAACGTATGTCATCACACAAAGTTTGTCCTGACCGGGAATCGATGCACTACCAACCACGCCACCGAAGCAGTCCTAACAAGTTAATGTTATTATTATTTTAGACACTAATAAATATCTTATGATTTTCAGACGATAAGACAGTAATACATCATTTTGTGGTAGTAGAAAGTCCCACGGCGATCTATATTGGTAGCAATAAATCATAGTCTATCGGAGCGAGAATCAAGGCGGGTCTCCCTCAAGTTATCAACTTTAAAAATGTTATTGAGAAAATATGTTGTTTGCTCTTGGCATGAGAAGCAACAATTTTATTTTTTTGACTTTCAGAAAAATATATCGTTGCATAAAAATATCAAACCTTAGTAAAAAAAATTGAAGTACTGTAATAATATTTCCCTCGTTATTTCATGTTGTTTGTTCTGTCCATTCTAGGCGCTGCGCTGTCTCCACGAGCGAGAGACTCGCGACGATATTGTCGTCGTGCCACGTATTTCTATACACTCTCTATGAACGCGTCTCCACACGGCGATGTTATCGCGGCGATAGAAGTACAGACTCGTCGCGATTCTCTCGCTCGTGAAGACAGCGCCTTAGGGTTGCCTGGAAAAAATCGCTTTACGCGATAAGGCCGCCCTTTGTACATAATCTGTTTAATTAATTTGTATACCTACTTAATTTTAAGATTTGTATTTTAAATGTGCAATAAAGAATATTGTATTGTATTGTAATATTAAATGGTCTGCTTGTATCACTTTTTACCTTTAAGCAACAAAGGGAAAGAGATTGGTTTAAGCAATATAAGGCCACCATTTGTACTATTTTTGAGTGTTTTCTCTACTTCATCTATGTTTCTCATTGTTGTATACAATAAAGAGTATTTGATTGATTGATATTTGGCGTGTACTTAACGCACCTCTGACGTCATTAAGAGCCATTTCACAAAATGCGCCGTCTTAGTACTGTGCCCACTTGTGTATCGTATTTTATTGTAATTTCGATTGAAGTTATATCAATATTTTGACAAAGTATATGCAAGAATTTCCTATATTACTGCAGAAATCGGTTCTCTAATGAACTTAGTTTATTTTGGAATAATTTTATTTTTGTAGTTACTGTGTATTTAAACCAAAAATCACGATCAAATTGCGATGTTAAACTCAAAAATTGGCCCAATGGTTTATTTTTTCACTAAATAATTATAATACAATTCAAAAATCTGTTACATTAAATGACGATTAAAATATATATCCAATGCTTTATGTATTTTTTTAAACTCAATTTAAAAGTATTTTTGATAGAAATACGACTCTGAAATCAACTCTGCGCCGTTTTTCAATAAAATGCTTGTGGGAAATTGATTACTATAGATCAAATAAGTTATTTTTAGTAAATGTGTTACATTAAACGTCAACACGAAAGCTTGGCCCATTTTTTGCGCATATTCAATAACTTCTAGTTATTACAGACTATGGTAATTTAGGAGCTCAAAATATTAGAAAATCGTGCGAAAACGTGAAATGGCTCTTAATACGAAACGTCTAGATAAGACGAGAAGGTGGTTCTAGACCCTTCAACAATCTTCTAACAGTTTCCAGTGCGCGCGCGCCGTAGGACACACCTCCTCATAATTTAACTAGCCAGTTGGGTATAAGCAATAAATTATAAGTACTACAAACATATCGCACGTGACAAACAAGTGTAGTGTGAAGTGTATTATGTTGAAAAACAGTGTTTTGAGATATCGCGTTTTGAAAATTTATATTTTGCGAACTACTAGCTCAAATATTTCAAGTCATACCTTGATATAACCGTCCATTATTCGTCTTTGTGCTGAGTAAGTTTGGATTGTGTATCAATATTAGTTTTAGTTTTATTAGTATTTTTATGGAAGTGGGTAAAGATGATACACTTTAAGCAGTTCAAACAGCTCACATTTGTAACTTACGACTGTCTTGCCTAACCGAAATTTGAAATATCGTGTTGATAGTGAGTAGTATTTAATAATAATACCATATTACTTGTACGAAATTTATGTTTTGCCTACTTGAGTAAAAAGTTAAAAGTAAAACTCTGATTGGATTTAATAAATATTTATTCAAAAAAATAGTAATTCTGAATCGAGATTTTACCCATCCCCTTTTTTTTGTGCGGCGTCGTCGTCGGAAACCTCGCAGTGTTGACACCGGGGTGTGACCTCACGATGAATGCGAAACAGATAGCTACCGAAGCATACATGCCCGGTAACGACCGCACGATACGTGAGGTCACCATGCCGCCTCTGCAGCCACTCGTCCATGATCGGTCTCACCGCCGCCGCGCCGCGATGACGTGAAGTTCCCTACTTTGGTTGCTCAAGTCGCACCCTCCAAGTCTCCATGAGATCCTGGTGGAGTTGGGACCGCTGGTCCTCGATTTCTCGAGTCGTAGGCCTGTGGTGCCTCCTTGTGCCATTGAAAAAATGACGCAAGGGCTCTCGCTTCTAGGTCCCATGGAGGAGTCCCGGCTAAGAGACATGCAGCCTCTCCGGAGATCGTGCGGTACCATGGTTTTGACGGCCAAGGTTCGCAGAGGTCTGTTTAGAGTCACGTTCACCCTGACCGCCCATATAGGAGCCCCGTATAAGGCCATACTCCGCACGATCCCTAGGTACAGTCTCCTGCAGGAGGCGTTGGGTCCCTTTAGGTTGGACATGAGTAGCGAAAGCGCGACTGATGCCCCCGTCACTTTGGGGACCAAACTTTGGAAATGTGGTCCGAAGTTCCATCGGCTATCAAGTACGATCCCTAGGTACTTCATCGAGGGCTTGATACCGATGCTAACGCCTCCTACAGTTATGCTGGAACCTTCAGGTGGACCGTTCCGAGGTCCGTGAAAACAAAGAACCTCGGACTTGTGCAGGGCCACCTCCAGTCCCAGCCGCCGTATCCGACCCACGACTTGAGCAACACCCGTCGTGACCTTGAGTGCTGCCTCCTGATGCGTTGCAACCCGTGCTGTGACAAGGGTATCGTCGGCGTAGCACGTCACGCCGACGCCCTCAGGCAACGCACCCGCAGCACCCAGTCGTAGCCGATATTCCATGTGTGGTGTTCCCTGCGGAACACCGCACGACACATCTCGCCGAGCTGGCCCGAGCCAGCTAGGGTAAGCTATGGCCCTCTCCGAAAGGTAAGCCCTGACAATACGACGGAGGTAGAGTGGCGTTTCGTGATACACGAGCGCTTCCCTCTTTAGTTTTTCGGGTACCTATCGATGGATCACTGTCAGTCATCATCAGCAAACGGGTCTCTATTCTCGTCATTTGAGGTACTATCCGGTGTTCTTTCGCGCGCGCTTATTGCTTTCATTATTAATTCTGTTCTCTTACTTCGCTTCATTGTGATGAATTAACTAAAACATATAATTTTTCAATTAAATGCCTTAAAATAGACGTTATTAAAATATAATCAGTTACATCACATTACGAAGGTTAAGCAACATCTAGCCATGCCGGTCTTGGGATGGGTGACCAATTCTAAAGACATTTTGTTGAGAGCACGTTAAGCCGTCTCGGTCCCGGTTGTCATACGAACATCTATGACAGTCGTTACAGGTATTTGGAGCCCTAAAATCAAAATCCTCGTGGTCTAACTACGGAACTTTGATATCGCCCATGGGTTGTGGAGGTCAGATGGCAGTCGCTCCACGTAAAATATCGAAGTTCAGCCGGAGCACAGTTAGACTGGAAAGCCGACTCCAAATTAGTTGGGAAAAGGCTCGGTAGATGACCAGTCTAAAAGGTAGTATTTGACTTGAATCTCCCAACTACGGAATAAAGTTGACAAGCAAAATAGTATTATACCACGAAAATTAGGGGCTATAAAGTATCATTTCAAAATAATTTCGATGAAATTTACATTTTAAATAAACTTTAACAGGTAAAATTGTATTATTTCCAATAAAATTTCAAAAATGTATTTATCCGAACAGGTAAAAGCTGTACAACATACTCACAATTTTATATTTTGTCACGAAAACGACGGCAGGATGCGAAATAACTCGCAGCGACAAGTGCGACACGAGCGATCGATGCGCGGCAACTGAATTGCGATTGTTTCAACTGTTTCGAGAAAGATGCGCACGAACAGTCAATTAAGATTTTTGATGCTATATTTCAAAAACTGTTTGGAATTTAATAACGATTGTTTTACCAGTTTATGGAGAAAAAAATCTACTTTTCGAATCGCAAATAAAAAAAAACGAGTTTTGCGACATAATACACTTATATGTTTGTGACGTGCGACATAGGTTTTTATACTCGTTCTATTGTTTAGATCCACGCCCACCTAAACCTGTTTATGTCAATGTGGGGATATCCTTGTTTGATATAAATACAAATATATTTTAATAATAAAGACAATTCATTCACATACTATTACTACAAGCGTTTCAATACACTCCCAACAACCACTTCAGATTATAACGTGACTGTGAGTTAATTTTAAGGTGCAAAAAATGCAGAGGATGTAGCTTTGTAACATCGGCCCTGTCTGTTGGAATTTAGGTTAAGATAAGATAATTAGAATTAATGTTTTACTTTACCGGTAATTGGCTTGGTTTTCCCTATTACGTGGGACCAACAAAATTACTGGAAAAATGTGGGTGAGTGCATAATGCAACTTTTAGGAATTAACTATATGCATCTAGTTGGTTGATCGCCGTGATTTCAATAGAATTGACTGCATCAGTAGGGCAGTTGGTTAAACGTATGACTTGCGAGAGACTGTACTTATAATTTAATTCTATTAGAAAAGAGTGGCCGTGAGTATTATTGCCAGGTTAAAACAATAGACAGAACCTGAGACAAATCTCAGGTTCTGTCTGTTGTTTTGCAAATCTGGCAGTAAATGTAAGTTTAGAAACAATTTAGACTTTAATTGTAACCTTTATAACTGATGAGTGATGACTGACTTTCAAAAGTGTTATCTTGTATTCACTGGAATAAACATATTTTTAATTTTCATTTTCACTGGTTATAATAGCCATACCTCAGACAATGCTTCTGGTCAAGTGACAGTGTAACAGATATTCTCGTATTGTGGGGAAAAAGCTCATTTAAAATACAATAGAGGTGGCTAAGCACGGAAGCATGCAGCCCACTAGTTTTATACCTTTCATTGGCAATTTTTCAGCAAAAGATACTCGAAAGCATACAGATAGTAGTTTAGATCAAGTTGCAGGGCTCGGGGATTTGAAGTCTAGGCGTATATACTTGGAAACTATGTTGCTTTTTGATCTGTGCCACAATCGATATGATTGCTCGGATTTGACAAACCAACTGTGTTACGTTGTTCCCAGAACGGTAGTGAGGCGCAGAGTTCGAACCTATCCTATTTTTGCTGTTCCTCCCAGTCGCACTAACGCAGGTGTTCGCGCTCCCTTGCGTCGCATTACCAAAAATTATAACACGTATTTCTCAGATCTTGATTTGTTTAATATGTCTGCGTCTAGATTTAGAAATGCTCTGATCGGGGCTATCAATGTGTTGAATATTGTTTAGTTTGACTTTTATAATTATTGTGTACTTAGATATAATGATCCGTATTCTGAAATGTAATGTCATTCTTTTTTACTTTTATGTTTATTTTATGTTGTATAGTATTAACCAAGTTTAATGTTTAATTTAGATTTATTATTATAGTTACTTAGGCTAAGTCTACTCGGTAGTTCTATTAACACCACATTAGTAATATGTGGATAACGTTGTGAGCTACACATATATATAAGTTGTTGTGTATAACACTAGTTAGTAAGCTGAGTGTGTATCTGTTTGTTTTCACCAATAAAATAAATAAATAAAAATAAATAAATAGATACGAGCATCTATTCATCTATTTAAGTACATAAAAAAAATTACTTACTGGCTAATTTGGGTCTTAAAATATTTGTAGTAGTTCAGGGAAGTTTTAAAAGTGTCGGTACGAAGTTCATCGGGCCGCTAGAACTGACTCTATACTGAATTTAATGCTGGGTGTTAAAAGGCCGAATCAACCTCTCAGAGTCCAAGTTACCTACTATGTTTATTTGGGTATAAAGACGTGGTGTGTGTGTATATTTAATGTGTCAAGAACTGATTAATAAGTTCTCGAACACCGGAAAGAGTTTATTTTATAAAGTAAAATCATAGTTGATTCTTAGGTCAAAAAAACCTTTTGCCAATATACACACTATGCCACCTTCTTAGTAGCTTACTCCCCAACTAACAGTTATTTTTTTTTAAAGTGGTTTTATTATGGTTGGATAATCTTTTTTTTTT